>JARJCM010000297.1:0-128734 GCA_029233265.1 Mycena alexandri | reverse complement strand
CCATACAGGAGAAAAAGGCCTGTTTTCATGTTCGTTGAATGATAGCAAAATTCGCAGTTTGAGGTATTCACCTCCAGTTCCGCCGCGCTTGAAATGCGGACACGTTTCGAATGCTGGCGAGGACACGTTGGGTATATATCTGGCGGCCGCAGTAACCAGCATCGGGTTCCACGCGACAACAACGTTGTTAACCTTACACAATCGTGTGCCAGATACACCTATGGCCTCGAACACGGTGGCTGCGTCTGTTTGCAAGCGCGGGTCCCAGAAGATAATTGTGGCGAAGTACGAGAACCGGGATCACAGCATGTGCGACGCTCTCCGGCCCCCTGAATATTTGCAGGTCGGGAAGTTGGACCGGGTCAAATGTAGCCGGAAATTGGAGGCTGTCGTCGGGCACAGGATCGACCGACAATTGAACAAGCTTCAGGTGTAGCTGGAGGAAAGACATTGTATCGACCGAGAATGGGATGGCGCACTGGCGAAGGCGGGGAAAGCAAAGGCCAGAAAGAAGAACGAAGAGTTCGGCAGAAGTTGAGATCTCGAGGGCATCCAAAGCCGTGAGTTTCTCTAGGGCTGCTCTCATGACCCGCGCGAACGCCTTGAGCATCAAATCGGAGTGAAATCGACTGAATTACAAAAAGAAATGAGTGCTCACTAGCAGTCGAGTCAGCCAAAAAAAAATCAACTGACAGTATTAGTTCGCGAACAGATCGAGCAGGATAAATGTTAGAGATTATTGTGTTGAAACATGCAATTGCAGGAGCTCGAGACTCCAGGACGACGAGGTGATATATCCATCGAATGCAAACGCTGTTCACTTTATGGTTGGATCTGCATAGCGAGAGGAGGTCCTTGCGGGCGACTGAGCTTGCTATCGCATCAATCAATTCCACGGGTAGTCTGCTGAATCCAGCCATTCAAGAGTGTCGTGGAGGTAGAAGACAAGTGTGCATGTGTCACCGTGACATCGGCTTAATCGGCCGATAAATTCGCTTACGTAACATTGTGGTACGCAAAGATATAAATAATTTGGCTATTCGGAATTTGACATCCGGGTTGTCTTGCTTAGTGTTGCCGCGACTCGTTAAGTCGGAAGTCGACTTACGGCAACCTTCGACTTGGCTTGGTCAGCCTAAGTCACTTGAAGTCACTTGAAGTCGACTCAAGTCGGTTGAGTCACACCATTATTAATTCGGGTTCCTGGGGCTATTTCATGGATCAGAGAGTCCAGTATTCTTCCCTTTGGTACTTATGGTTTTTCTTATATTTTTAGAAATTTAATCTGTATTTAAAACTGGATGGAAACACAAAACCAACGCAGGTGTGACATGTCGTGACATATGTTAAGATGTGACACCCGGTTGGAAAAAAAAAATTGAAAACTGCTCCAATTGCGCCTAGTGACTAAAATATACATCTTCTACTAAACCCCCCGACTCAAGTCACTCAAGTGACTCCAAGTCGGACTTACGTTGACTCGGAAGTCGCAAGGAAGTCTGCAAATAACTTGACTTGACTCGGCTCAAGTCGACTTCCGGAGACTTAAAGGGGGTCAAGTCTAAGTCGCGGCAACACTACTCTTGCTCTCACGTTGTATCTTGATCTTGCCCCACTATGCATCCAAAAAGTACGTTGTTGCTGGAGGGTTCCCGAACTGACTAGCAATGATAGTCGCCTGCTTTGGGCCAATTGAACACCCTTATTCGACAACTTGGCACCCACCAAACGCAACCAGTCTCCATACTCGTTACTTTAGGCTTGAATTCTCCAATCCCGCGGTCACTTCTCTTATGAGAAACAGTTTGGGATTGTACGGCTTCTGAAATGTCTACCCCTACAACATAACGAGGTACGAGTTTTTTCTGTAGAAGAGACTAGTCTACCCCTGACCCTTGACGGTTTTCGTTAAACGAAAGCGAAAGACGCTCAACGCCAGGGTCTCGTGGCGGACTCGCAGTAGAATATGTACAGGCTGCTTCCCAATCCAAGCTGATTATATAGGTGAAGTTGCGAACTCCTCAATCCGCGAGACTTACCGGGCCCCGGGATCGTGGGTTCACGCAGCTCAAGCTAAACCTTGCCGTCCGCGTTCACGCAAATTTGTATTAAATAAAGGTGTCGTCACACTACGAAGGCGAAACGCACAGCCCTTGTGTGTGTCTGTTAGGATATGCGTGACCGCGGAGTAACGTAAGCTAGCCTTTCTCCTTCCACCATCTCCACCTTCCTCCTCGCCCGCCGCGTTACCCAAAAGCCATACCAGATATCCGCCCAGCTCTCCTCACTCACCGTCTACCGAACATGGACCCTTTTGCAAGCGACACTGTGGTCGATTGTGCCAGCGTTCTCGAAATCCTGCGTCACCACCTCCTTGTAGCTCCCGCCTCGTCTCCAGGAATTTACTCGCATTCCCAGCTAACCGCCGCTCTCCTCTTTGAATTATGCTCCGTTTTAGCTCCAAATGCTCAGGTCTCCACTCAGCGAATCCTTCCCCGCGTTTTGTCCACCTCACGCCACTGGCGCCTCCTTCCTGAAGACGAACGCGTATCTTCCCGTGCACTCGAAGAATTGGCCAAGAAACTCGCTAAACTTGCCATCCCCGCCCCGCCGTTTTCCCGTGCGATGATCCCCCTCATTTGGATATCCTCGCTGCACGACCATCCCTGGACTACATCTCGCGGTACCCGCACGAGCGTGAGGCGCGCCATCGCAAATGCCTCATGTGTTCCAAAAGTGGTGCGGGCTGACGCAGATGCGGAGAACACTGCGCCGACTCTTCCAATTCCAATCCACGCGGACTCCAAAACTGAATCTGATGACGCGCAACATAATACCAACGCGCGTACAAGTGTGACCTCTGTCGCCCTCTCTCCCGAACATCCACATTTGTCTGCAACGCAAACCACCACCAATACAAACGCCTCACCGCTCTCGTTTTCACCACTGCTCGTCAATGGCTCCATTGCCAATGCTAAACCTCGTTCTGCTCCCGCACTCGCTGTAACACCCTTCGTCTCTTCCCACCATCTAACCCCTCGTCCATGGCGGCTCCCGCAACCTGGCACGGTCGTGCTCCGCAAGCCAAAGCCGTCGTCGGCAGCTGCTACTGCTTCGACTCCGCCCAGAGTGGTGCTCGGACCCAAGAATGCACTCGATTGACGGCTCGCGCACAACCCAGCCGCTCGCCTTATCCCGTGCCCTATATCTCTCCAGCCCTCACCTCAAAAGTCGTCCCCGTCGAAACGAACTGTTCGATATCCAATCGATCTATTCCCATAACGGGGAGCATCCATTCCACCCTCCCTCAATTCTTAAAGACGAGACTAGCTCAATAATCGGCAGTCCTGCGTGTACCTCATTACATTTATTCTTATCGAAGAACTGGAACCCTTCCATCAACGCCCACCCGCTCTCGCTTTTCCCTTAGACTCATCCGGCCCATTAGTGGCTCCAGCACGAAATAATTTTCTCTTGATAGGTTTGTAGCTCTTCTTCGTTCAAGGATAGCGCCTCAACCTCTCTTCTTATTCGACAGCGGTACATAGCGAGGTTTTCTGGTATATCATTCGACCTTGAAAATACGACAGATTAAATGATCCTTGATCGCGTTTCCTTTCGAGTCGAAGTTTGGTGGCAGCTCAAGATAACAATTCTCGTGTTGATGGATCAGCCACAATATTCTCTCGGCACTATTTCAAGATGAATATCCGAACAAATTATATTGGAAAAGTGCTCCAGACCTCGACTAGCCAACAAGGAAGCTTTAGTTCAAACAGGTAACGGCCTGGCTGTGCTCGGTGACCTGCCGCACACCCATGTCGGAGGCATCGTACCCAGTCATTGGGACCCCGTTGCAGGTGGGTTCGGGTTAATCGAGAACAAGGATCAAATAACCGCGTACTGTCTCTTCGTTCTGGCCCAGCTCGACCGGCGACAAACTCTAGTGCACCGACTACGTCGCCGTATATATATCGGTCCTGGGGGAACAGTCCGCGGTCGCCGTTAAAGAGGCCGCAGTGTGTTTGTGAAGTGTGAGTAATGTGTCTGAATTGGGAGAGAACGGGGGTACCTGCCGGACCGCGACGAAGCGCAGAGTGAGGTTAATGAGCCCTGACACCGGTGTGAGGAGCCCACCAAAGTCGGCACCCATCGTTGGGGTGGATGTGCGTGAACGCAATTCCAGGGTTCTGAGCCGCGGAATGCTGCACATAATGAAATGGAATATCAACATGGGTTTTAAGTGGTAAGCGAGGAAGATACGTACAGTGAGCATCGTGTCGGTGTACCCAGAGCTCGCGATTATGCTGCGTAGTGCGACCTTGAAGTCCCCGACGCGCGGTTTGACGGTGTTGCCGAGGTTGTCGAGGTCGATCGGGCGCTTCGGGCTGCCACGCCCGACCCCGAGAACGCAGATGACTTTCGAATTTTCAGAGAGTACGTGCGCCGCCTGAAGGAGGGGAGTAGCTCCCGGATGAATACATAGCGTTGGTAGTACCTAATTACGACCGTCATTCAACTTCATTCATTTCAACAGGTTGAAGGGGGGGGGGGGGGGGATGGTAGCAGGTATATACCGCAAGGCGAGATGCAAGTCCAATCCCTCGCTGGTCATTCCGATTTTCACCATGGAGGTGTACCCCGTCGTGTTCAGCAGAAAATTGACGCGCTTGGCCTTTGCGCTGATTTGGGCGCACACGGCGCGGACATTGGCCATCAGGCTCACGTCGCGGGGGTCCCAGGGAGTAAATTCATGCTTCCAACCGTACGCCCCGTCAGGGTTTGGGAGGCGTGCGAAGATGTCCGCGGCGGCATGTTCATTTCGTCCAAGGACAATAATGATGTGTGCGCGGCCTTGAACATAGCGCGCGAATGCCTCGACCATTCCTTGGCCGACGCAAGACGGCGACTGGCGCATGGGATAGGTTGAAGGAGGCGTTGGATTTTTTCGCGATTGCTGGAGACACGGTGTGTTTCTCGATTTGTTGGCAGGCGAGCGAAGTGGTTCAAACGGCCGGAGGATTATTGAAAGTTGATTAAGAGCTAAGGCTCCAACGGTTTCGGTTTATAAACAGTTTTAAAGCATTAAACCCTTTTTATTTAGGTTTAGTTTAGGGGTCAGGGCAAACTGTAAGTAAACCAACGGTTTTATAAATGGTTTACAGCAAATGATTTGCCTCACACACCGCAACTGCAACTGGTTTACTGCCTGCCAGTCAGCAATTTTCATCTCTCTGAATCAGGGGGCCCGAGGAAAGTAATTCCAGCCAATTGAAGAACTTTACCGTCATATAAGTACAAATTCAGTTGCAAAAAGTTAGGTGTTAATCCCCAATCTGGAAGCACTGCAGCGATCGATCTGTTTTCCCCGTGGGAGAACGGGCATGGATTTCTTACCACAACTCCCGCGAAGATCTTCCTCAAAGTGGAGAATATCATAATTTTATCCTGTGATGTTTATCCAGCCTGGATAACAAAGGGCTATTTCTCCCGGGCGGAAAACTCTTTGTTTCCCCGCCTGAAGAAATAAAAATCCTCCAAACGCCCGCCAAATTCGGCCGGACCAGTCATCCGAGAATTATCTGGTGGGGAGAACCGCTTATTTTCCCGCGAGGACAAAAGACCCTTTGTTCTCCAGCCCGGAGAAACTTGTCTGGAGAAAATCATGATATTCTCCTTTGTTGGGAGAATTTTTGTGGGACTTGTAGTAAGAAATCCAGGCCTTTTTTTCACGTCGGAGAACAGCTTGATCGCCGCAGTGCTTAACTTAAGGCAGTTGAATAGAGCGTATTCGAAGATTTTTAGCCGAAAATTTCCTGAACTCTGATTGGCTGCTCCACACCTCTCAACCAATCAGATGCTCAGGAAATCTCGGCTAAAAAACTCCGAATACGCTCTAATCATGAGATATTTTTGATGTGCTTCGGCAGGCAGCCGCAAAGGAGTCCCTGTGGCTTCAATGTCCACAAGGATATCTTCTGGAGTCTTGGGGTTCAAGTTCTCTTTACCCGTCGAGTTGCCTTCCAACCGTGCTTGTCTTGCTCCCACTCACTCGGCGATGACTTGAACCATCCGCCGCGCAATTGAACTTGAACTTGAGTTCTATTAATGCCGTACCTGGCCTTATGGGCTACGCGGCAGTACGTCTATCTACTAGACTGGTGTTGTAAGTAAGGTAACTACAGTGGGGTTTCATTTGGTACTGATTATACGTATGAGGCAAGAGAGAGAGAGAGGGAATAAGTGAGAGTAGATTGGGAATTTGTGTGCATGGTGGAGACGAATGTGGGTGGAAGGTTGCAGATGGGATGATGAGGAATGCAAATATGGGTGGTACGGGAAGTGACATATCGTATAAAACAGAGATTGGTCGAGGATGGACGTATGGATTCGAACATGCCGAGATCGGGCGCAGGGGCGGCGATCAACCAATCAATTGAATCAGTTGATGAGTTGGGTTAGGGTTGGCTGGGAATAAACCACCATGCTCGATCCCAAAACGCGTCCTCTAACTGCAAATCCTGGCTTCCATGGGCGACTAGATCTACAGACTACCACAACGCTTCTGCTCTCAACATGAATAATGAAAAAAGCGCGGAATCTGTCTTTTGCCGTGATGCTTTTGGCTGGTGTAGCGACTGAATCCTGGGATTGCAGGATACGACTTGCTACCTGTGTTCCCATCTGGCCGTCGACTTCGGCTTCCTCAATCTCATGAGCTCTCCGCAAGAGCACATCGATAAAACGGAACAAGCTTGGATGGAGGGTGCTTTATCCGGTCTCGAAGGCACATACCTGTTTTTCGACCATGTACTGCGGGAGCACCTGCGCACGCAGATGTCGGTCGCCATCTTTCGCGCCCGCGGACGCTCTCAGGCTTCCTTTGTCGACATCCTTAGACACCATGGTGCCTCTCGACCTCTGCTAGCGGATGCTTGTGCGCGCGGACGTCCCATTAATGCCATCGTCGTTGTCCAGCGCGCCACAAGTCGTCGCTGGCGTGTACGGGAGACGGGAGGAAGGAATCTCACCGGGAGACAGGTGTGCGCTGTGCTTTACACGGTCAGTATCCGTATCTTTCTTTCTTTCTACTTGGTCTCGGACGCTCATTAACTATTACTTCTTTCTGCTTAGTCTCAGACGAAACGAATACGAATTCCGTGATTTCGAGAGCGTGTCCGAGGGCTCGAAAGCACCGAGCACTCACCGAATCGTTGTGCGTTACGACGAGCAGCGGTACCCGAAGGAGGGGGAGGCAGGCGACATGGGTGTGCGCCTGGACGCTGGCAGCATTATCCGCGGATACGCAAGCGCATGACTCGGACATCTCTGCACCGCGCGGCACGAATCGGTGCGTTTCTGACTCTTCTTGTTGGCTTCATCTCACAACTCATCCAGATAGATAAAATTATTGCGCGAGGCTCAGATTACGGACGCGGATACCAGCGCAGGTGTGTCGTCCCTCGTGCTTCGTCCTTTTTTCCCTCAAGTCCTTACTCGTATAGAGTAAACGCGCGCGGATTGCCGTCCAGCTCCTTATATCGGAGAACTCCCCAGGCAAGTCTCGGCCTTTCCGCCTTGAATTCGTATCCTCATTCATCATCGTTCGCAGGTGTCGTTTGGTCTTTCTTTGACTCGGCGCGCGCGCGCGCGATTCAAGCTGCCCGCCGTTGCGACGTACTCTTCGACCTGCATCTTTGATTGCTTCCTCCACCGACGAGGATCGGGTGGCCGCGCACGGGGACCCGCCACGGTGAAGGCGCTCGACGCTCGAGCGTCGATAAGCGGGGAGTCCGGGTCTGGTGCTCGCGTCTCAGGATTGCGGAAGGTGGATGGAGCACGCTGCGTCGTCCTGCGGATTCATGCGCTCAGGACCGTGACGATGAGCATGACCGAGAACCGGGACGCGTCGTGAAACCCCCACCTATCCATACTTGTCGTGAGAACAACGCAACGTATCTCCCCAGCACCTCCCTGCTCAGCGCTCAGGCCCCACCTCGGCATCAGCGTCGGTAGAGCGACCGCTGGCCTCCACAGTCTCTCCAGCGTTACCAACTGCTTCGTGTCCGTCGCCGGATTTCAGGCCGGTGGGACACCTATTTCCATTTGGTCGCGCGCGGAGACCATAATTCCACACCTGGATCTGGGCGGGGGGATGTACATATCTGTTCCCTCCGGCTTACGCTGCGCGAGTGTGGAGACAGACATCTTCGAGCCGTCTGGAGGCGCGGCGCTCGACTCGCTGCTGCTTCCTACGCTAGCCCACTCTCCTGACTCATTGCCGTTTGCTTACCGGCAAGGCGCGACTAATGAAGCATGGTCGCGCGCCCCATACATTTCCACCGTACCCTCTTCCATGCGCCCCGCACATCTACCCCTCGAGCGCCTTTCTTCCTCGAGACGGATGTGTGCCGCACATCATACCAGCATCGTATTCCGGCATGCGTCTGACGCACGCTGCTGCCAGTGCCCGCCCAGTCGTTCGCTCCCATGAGACACTGTGACTGTGCCCGCTCTCGGACCCGAGCTCCCCCGACGTCATGTGCTTTCAAAGCGGCGGGTACACGGTACGCCTGTGCGCGCGCGTCTCGGTCATCGGTCATCATTCTCCATCTCTGGTCCGCGTCAGGCGGTCAGAGCTTGTGCATCTATTTTCCTGTGCGGTGGTTGCCTAGGGTTAAGGTTAGAGTGCCCATATCCCTTTCCGACCCACCTACTTCTACCTCGAGCGCCTTGCTCGAGCGGGTGCATGTGCGCGTAGTCGTCGTCCGCCGCGTATCGAGCTCCGCACACGCTTCCTTGCCGCCGACCACGTCGTTTCAGTCGTCGAGGCGCCTACCTACGCAGCCAGCCGGCAGGAGCAGGCGCTTAGCCGGGCGAAGGGAGAGGGGGGAGATTTTGGTGCTCGAATTTCGGCTGGGAGTGCTGTAGGGACGTGCGAACCGCTCGTCATCCTGGTACCCCCGTCTTTGACTCGTCCCAGGCCCGAAGTGATAGAGGTGCGCTTGCAGCTTTGACTGTTCTTCCTCGTCTTACATGCACAGATTATCCTCGGCAGGGCAATAACACGGAAGATCTGCATGCATTCGTACCAGCAACTGTGCATGCGCGCGTCCCGCGGCCATCGTCGAGCGACCGGCGGAGCTCTCCGGTTCTCCACCCGTCGCGAATTCCCCGACGCCTTCGTTATGGCGGGTGCATGTGCGCACACACCCCACCATCATCCTGCAACGGGCGCTAGCCTCCAAACTCGCTCCTCTGCTATCCGACTTTTAGACGCCTCCCTCAGCGGGGTGCTTATCTGGTCGATGTTCCTCGGAGAATTTGGGCGTACGGGGCGGGGGTGCGGCAGCCTGCAGCCTGCGAAGGCAAGGCTTTGACCGCCGAGTACGAGTTCCGTGCCACTGAAGTACCAAGCGCGCGGACATCGTATATACAGCATCTGGCTTCCGCCACCGACTCACACATATCAAGCGTTCCCCGGGGGCTATACGTACTCGCGGGCCTCACTCACCGTCGTCCGCTATATGTCTTCATCCTTGTTCCTGCGTCAGAAACGGCGATTTTGGTGCGCAGCGCGGGTCCATGCTGATATGACCATGTATATGAGGTGCATTCTCCGCCTCTGCTCTCGTCTCGCATCCTTATGATTGGTTCTTGGTCAGCAGCTCTCTCTTATCGTCGACGATTCAGTAATAATACTGTTTGTCCCTCGTCAACCAAATCCACTTTCTCTCGCGTGACACGCCCACGCCTCTTTCAGCCCGCGGGCCTCCATCCGCGCTCGTGCACGACCGCCAGCGCACAACGACCTCCATCCTCTGCTTTCGACACCGGCCTCTCTCCCCGGTACACACACCGAATTTTCGACCCACCCCACTGCCTCCACCGCCTGGGGTGCATGTGCGCGGAGACTCCACCCTCCTTGTACAAAAATTACTAGGCTCCCTGGTCCGCGCTGCACCGCCGACCGCTTCATTTTGCGTCGTCCGGATTTTCGGCGCCTACTTAGCCGCGGGCGCTTATTTATGCAAAGGTCACTGGAGAACTTCTGGACGTGCGATACATCTGGGCGGCGGTGTCGACGTCGCTCCGGACTGATTTCGCGGTCGTGCGGTCGCCCTTGGCCCATTTATCTGGGTCGGTGACTTTCCTGCCGCAGGTGCATCCGAGCTTGCGCCGTACGCAACGGTCTGGTAGTGTCACGGAGGGAGCTCTCCGATGGAGGTACGTTTTCCCCTATATCTCTTTTGCTGCATTCTTATGATTTGCCTTGCAGCTTGCAGTGCTGTCCTCGCTAATGTACTCTATTCCCGGAGCTTACACCGGCCGACTGAAACAGCGAGCAGCCGGCGCGCGTGCATACGCGCTACGCTTCGCTCTTGTCGCCAGCGCTGCTGTGTGATGGTTAATACACCGTTCCGCTACTTGGTCTTGGTCGTCGGGATTTAGTTCCCGAGTCCGAGTTCTGTGTGATTCGGCTCCGGCGCCTTTTCCAGCGGCGTAGGTGCCTCCCGCTCGCAGCGTGCACGGGCTCTGTCCCTCGCGCGCACGCTCCAGGCGGCGCGGATACCCACCTTCACTACCATTTTGAGCATGCTCCTTGTGGCGGGTGCGGGTACGGGGTTCACGCTGCGCCGCCGACTCAGTCATTTTTCGTCGATACTTTAATCGCCTGAGGCTTGGCGGTCGAAGGTGCTGCCGAGGAAGTGTCTGCCGCTATATCAGTGTGTGGGGGTGCCGACGTCCTGCAGCCTTCTTCGTGGTAGCTGTCGTATAGGCGACTCTACTGACAGCGCGCGCAGGCACTTCGTGTCTACCTGTTTGCATGGGCTCTTATTTCATGACGGGCGGCACCTTGCGCTCCTCGTCTGCATCGTCGTGCACGAATTCAGCTTCTTCGTACGAATGGGACTGGGGGTTTTGGCGGGTCCACATATACATGTGAATCCCGTTCTTCGTCGGCGTGGGCGGGTCCTATCCCCCATGCTCGCTCGTCGTACCTCTCTCTGCGTAGCGATGTTTCGGCATTGCCCTCGCCCTACTAGTACTACGACATGAGCTTCCCTCCAGCGCTCTGAGTAGGACTCCTCACTTCGCGCGCGCGGGGCTTCCAGTACTACAAACCCGCTATGCGCCAACTTCGTATTCTCCTCCCAAGCGGGCGTCCGCGCAGCCTCTGTAACCCTGCTTTTTTCTTTCCTGTAATTTCGGGCTATCTCTAGTGGGGTGGTTTCTACTCGGTATTTCAATCCCAGTACGTTCCGTGGAGGGAGAAATCGGGTGTTGTGATATTCACCTTCTGGTCCCTCGAGACGGGTCGATGACCTTCTTTCCCGTGAATCATTACTATTGGTCACATAGTTAAACATTTCGTTATGTATAGGAGCCTGGAGGACGTTTCTATTGCTGGTTTAGAGCCAGTCATGCCAGTGAGTTTTGTCCAGGACTCGGAGGAAATGCCATCACACACAATATTTTAACCAGTGTGGGACTCTGGCCTCGAGAAAATTATCCTATACCAATTATTGGCCATATACCCACTAAAACCCCCTCTGTGAGTGTCCAGTCATCCGGCAGTGAGTCCTCATCCATAAGTAGCCCACTCGAGGTGTTCAATAACAGTTGTTTATGCGAGTGGGCCAAACTTAATCTTACTTGTGAGAATTCGGTCGCACTGTAGGGTCCCATTGACTGCGGTCAGCCATTGATTGTGCATGCTAGCAGCGTTGAGCGTTGCTCCCCCATCTCTCATGACTCGATTCACGTGGAGGTTCCAGATTAGATGCCATCCTACCGACACCAGTACCGCAAATAGCCTCCCTTTTTTGCGAATAGTGCGACCATTGCAGGACGTGTGCGTCGCCCTGCGCAAAAAACCGTAGCAATTGATGGTGATCTGAGAGTGCTGCTACAAATTTACCGCGCAGCAAGCCCGATTTCCTGGCTCATTGAAAATAGGTTATTTTCGTTCTTTTGGCTCTATGAGTAATTGCATATGAATTAGCCTGAATTATCTAGCATACTTACGGCTCATACGGTGCAGAATTGAGCGAGATACTTATGGCTAATTCTTTCAAAGAGATCAAAAAGCTCCAAAATTGGAAAATTCTGATCTGCGCCTTCGGTACTGTCGTTGGCTGTAACACTTTGCGCCCCTACCACTGCGAGTACTCCATGTTCTTACGGATTTCCGGTCAAGGATGATCATTAATTCATGAAAGTGGGCAATGTAGGCGCCCGGCATCAACCAGAAAGCTCGTGGCTACATGGATGAGACATACGACTCGACCAATGGACCGGAAAAGCGGACGTGGTTCTGGGTGACATTGAGAGGCTAATTTATAGATTTAATGCAGGACGCCACAGTCTAAAATGTCTTTGTTTCAACCTCGTGCAAACCAACAAAAACACGAAAACCACAAAATACAAGAAGAAACGGTCCATTCCTAACCTAACTCTATACCTGCATTGTAGGAGCGCATTGTATCCAGTCCTACACTATGAAACGTTTCATTCTTTTGACCGTTTGGTATCCTGCGTCAACGTGTATCTGAGGATTATCATCCGATAGTTGCTCTTCATATGTTCGCTTCAACCACCGCCCAGGCTCAGGAAAATCTGTCAAAGGTTAGGCTTGGAGATCGTAATTGTGTTGTGCCCATCACCTTTTTTATTCCGCGGTGTGGATGACTCTGGGTTTGGAAAACATTCTTTGCACCCTATGGTGTACATCAGTTGACTTTGCTTGCGCTGCCGGGCAAACACATTTTACCTTCCGCAATGTCTGCATCGAAAGTCAGAGCACAGAAACGGACTGGGAAAAGTACAACTGACCGGCACCAAAAAGCATAATTTCAATCTGCGTCACTGACGGTAATAGCGGTTGTGCCTGTATGGAGCGGCGAAATTTCGATGTAAACGTGTCGTCCCAGTCGGTTTTGGATGAGGTGGTTGTTGCCCTAATCGTGGGTCCTACTAGCCGATCCACAATCTGCTCGGTAGTTGGACGCATCTCCAGCTCCCCATCCCAGCAGTTCTGGAGGAGTTCCCAAAGACTGTCAAGCACTGGTGTGCCTGAACACGATATTGGCCGCGATGGCCGTTTTCCCGCGGCCACCCCAAACATAACCTTCATATCGTTCGGAAATTCGTGAAACGGTACCTTTCCTGTGAGGATCTGGGCAATATTCTCATTGGGGTATGAGGAGGGGGAAATTGGCCTGTCTGGCGCACCTCGTAGCAAACACATGCGAAGGCGTAGACATCCGAGCCAAAACTGTTTTGACTGTCTCCCTGGAATAGCTCGGGGGCTTGATAGCGCGCAGTGCCTCCGTGAGCAGGTGCGGTTGAATTGGTGAAGCGCAACGTCATTGCATTGACGAGAGAGGACAATCCAAAATCCGCAATACATGCCCTTTGCGAGGGTGTTACAAGGATGTTGATCTGTGCAATTTCATCAGCGAAAGAAAGCAAGTCACATTTAGGACACCACAAACAGCCTTCAAGTCACCGTGGACAACATTTTGGTCATGCAGATATTTGAGTCCAAGCGCAACATCCAAGATCTGGGGACACAAACATTAGCGAGAGAATTTACAGCGGTGGACAAACTGACGAGCGGGAGGCGGTCTGTGTGCTGAGGGTTTTTTCTCAAAAATTCCATAATGTTCCCATTTTCTAACCAAGGCGAGACTAGACAGAGCCTGGCGTCCATATAGTATAGCCCAAAGAAAGGCAGCAAATTCGGGTGACAAAGTTGGCGCCAAATGGCGGCTTCTCGGCCGAATTCCTGATAATAGTCAACAACCGGATTGTTTTGGATAAGATGGAGAAATAAACCTTCAGTAAGGCCTGGACGTCGGCCTCTTGGAAGACGCGCATGGCTTTGACACAAACACTTTGACCATATACCACACCTTTCCAGATGTCTCCAAATCCACCAGCCGCCACTTGCTGACCAACTTTCTGCAACCCGTACAGAATAAAGCATTTGGGATAAAGGCCCGATTTACGAGACAGTCGCCACATGGCCTTACAAATAAGCGGCTTGACAGCAGAACACAAGTCAAGATCCAGAAACTGTTGGTGTTCGGTTTGAACGTTGTAAACAAGATTTGCGAGGAAGACCGGGACTCACATCTTGCAAAAGATCTAAGAGGTCCTGTGCGTCCTTTCCCCGATAGGCCAATAAGTGTTTGTATGACTTCGCATCTTGCAGAAAGAGAACCAGTTCCGCAACAACAAGCGAGATGTCGAGGCCCATGTGTTTGTGTACTTCTACTGAAATTGCATGGGAACGGTTCTGTAAAAAAGATGGAGCAAAGTAGAAAAAGATGTGGGTTATACCAGCACCTTGTCTGTCCATTTGCAGTTTTTCAACAAATCGAATAAACTCTTCAATTCAGATCTGTAACGTCGAAGAGATTTGAGAAATTCTCCCAGACGCCCTTTGCGGTCCAACCGTTTGATTAACCCACTTAACGCGCCGTTAATGCAGATTTAAACACCTCTCAATCCATGACAACGTACAGAATGATTTCCCGATTGGAGGACCGCTGTAGCATAAGGGAATATGTGTACATGGGCGAGTTCTATTCAGTTCGACGATGGTTAGCGATCCGGGATGCTAGATGCGAATAAAAGCACTTACGTCGGAGACCAAAGACAGAATTACATGAATGCATTGGACCCGCTCCAAAACACTCATGTGCGTGGACGCGTTCCAAACCGTATGGCAGAGGTTTCGACTTGAAGCCAATGGCCACCCTCTCAGGTGTGTACCGGCCCAGATTTCCTCGGATTTCACGTTGACAGGGGTCTGGTGCTCCTGGTAATCTTTGTTCGCTACATGAGCTATAACATCGAAGGGAAACTGGTCCAGCCCGATATCAAGTGGCGCCATAATACTTTGGAGATCATTCAATTCGGAGCAGAATAAGAGTGACGAAGCGGCGAGGCGGATACTGAGGGCATCAGATGCAGAGCGAGGTCGATGCGGTTTCGACGTCTCGTGTCTGATGTATAGCCAAGTTCCGAGGTCAATTTCGATCATGTATCGATTCCAGTCTTGCGGATAAAGCCCACGCTGATTATTCCTCACAAGGATCCGATAAAGTTCGGCATCATCGCCACCGTCCCAGGCGAAAATATCTTTATCAGGGCCATGGAGTATGTTCAGGAATGTTTCCAGCGGAGAGGTTCGATCAGGCCCAACTGTACGGAATACCACCCAGAGAATGAGCGGCCAAGGAGACACAACGAGTTCGTAAAGCACGCAATATGCCGCGGAATCTCTTTGCAGAAGAGGCGGTATTCGAGTCGCGCAGTGTCTTCCGGAATGTGCGAGTTGACTAGGGAATGGAAGTCAGCGCCGTGAAGTGTGTGCATTAATGAGACCTACATGTGAAAGCAGTTACATCCGGGACGCCATATCATTCCCCCCAGATCATGCACCAGGTAAACCTCCAGCATAGTCTCCATCCAACATTTAATGATCTGCGAAACCTCGCAGATCTCGCAGCAGGTTTGAAAATCCTCGAGGTCAACCATGGCCATGTTAATGCAAATTCCCCACCACCAAATCAACCCGCTGAGGTCAATTTCTTCCTGGCGCATCAGGGCATGTTTTCGCCCCAGTTCCGACACAATCAGCCACGCGATGAAGAGAAGTCGAGTCTGGGGTGTAAGGTGGTGCAATGAAGTGTCCCTCGGTCCATATCGTCCTGCAGGGCCGCCGCAAGCAATATCCCAGTACTCACTGGGCATTTCGAGGATTGGTAGAAAATGGTGCTTCTCGACGAACGCTCTGATGCATTCCTCGTCTTCCTCCTCCCAGAGCCACAGATCTCCGGAAACCACGGCCGCCCAGAACGCCGCCCTCCTTAGAACCGCATCCTCAGCTGTTTCCGGTATGAGGGTTTCCATCAGGTACCATGTGTACCACACCCGGTACTCGAAACCAAGATTGTTTGTTCGTAGGTCCACCGTTTCCCGGTGAGAGTAAACGAGTGCTCCGGCGGCAAGTCTGTTATGCGGGGGACCGCTATTTCTCGGTGCGGTCCCAGAGGGGGGCGACCATTCCGATGAGGACGCACTCAGCTGCGGTGCGGGGCAACTGGAGGCCATCGGAGAAAGCGATTGGGTGCACTGTTGTATACCGGGCCCAGACATAGTGCAGTGGGGTATTATGGAACAAGAGTGGATTCCTCGAGAGCTCGACGATGCAACGGGGGGATAACGAAGAGGTCCGTCGCGTTTTCTTCCAGTACTGCCGGCACTGGCGTCCGACGTCCAATTCTAAGCCACAGGAGCACACCACTTCCACAGCCTCCGAGTGACGTACTGCATTAATTAACCGTTCTTTGATGATTTCCTCGCTCGGCGGTGCCATTTTGCCCGTCCCAAGTTCTCCTTTTGCTGGGCCGAAACAAACTTGGCGAGTGCCGCATGCGCAGTTCTCGTTTTGCGGTGGCTTAATTCTGCATGAGTCTCCCGCGCGAAAACCCACTGTCTAATTATCGACATGATTTTTGGGGTTGCAGGTTGCCCTGGTCACGGAGAGTTTAACGAGAACAACCTCCGAACTAAAAATTGGTGTTGAAGACAGCGGATTTGCCACAATACCCAGATTTGGCGATGGGCGCAAATTTGAACGATTGTTCCGAGGTTACGCCATAGATTTGCCGTTTTTCAAACCCGGCGGTCGGTGGGCGCAATGTTACAACATCTCTACAGACGTTTGAGTGGCCATTGAGCGGGGGGTGAAGTGCGCGGGATTGGCGGGAAGGGGGCCGGACCCGGATGTGAGCTGATGTGAGGCGTGCAGTAAGTTGATGTCGGAGATGTCGGGCCGGGGTTTGGCTAACGCCGAGGTAACCCCGAGATGATGTCCCTCAAGAGGCGCCTATTGATCAACACACGTGATTTGATCTGATCGCAAGCAAAAGTAATGTTTACTAGTGCCTAGTGAGCAGAATAAATTGTGAGGGAAGGTGCAAGGTGCTATTCTGCTATGTATAAGATGTCCTGAGAGGTACATTGAAAAAAAACTGGGCCGAATCGAGTACCGTCGGCTTTACATCCTGATTTGGCAGGCACCTATGTTTTCGCTCAGAACGCCCCAGAAAATGACGAGTTAAGTTTGGAGCGCATCAAGGACACTCTACACTATGTATCTAATTTTCTACACGGATTTATGGCTGGGGAAGGATGCATAAAGGCAAATCGGTACATTGATCGAGGCCAAATATTTTTTGGGGGGGGGTCTGTCACGTGTGTTCATCAGTGTGTCCGATAAGCCGATCTGAGGCCTCTTGGTGTCCCTTCTTGGCGCGCTGAACTTCAAGCTGCCCGTCGTTCCGATGTACCCCTCAACGTGACTGCTTCCTCCACCGACGAGGTTCGGGTGGCCGCGCACAAGGACCCGCCACGGTGAAGGCGCTCGACGCTGGAACGTCGATAAGCGGGGAGCCCGGGTCACCTATGTGGTCGCGCGCACAGAGCATAATTCCATTGTTGAATCTGGGCAGGGGAATGTACATATATGTTTCTAACCCTAATTCCTTCGCAGCGCATTCTCCGCGGTGTGCGCATCTTCTTTCCGGCGCCGAGCAGCCTGAGCTGGACCAGATAACACATGATACGCGCGGACCTTCCAGTCCCGCCACGTCACGGCGGGCGTGTGCGAACATCCCGCCCCCGTGGCCTCTGCGGGGTCGTTGCTTTACGCCCGACTTAGTCTTGCTCGTCGACATGTCGCGCCGAGGCCACACTTCCGCCGCAGGCTGAAGACGGGATATCGATTCCATCGACACGGCGTTCTCACTCATAATATTTATCCCAACTATCCGGATGCACCAGGACGTGCAAGTGAATACTTATCCGGGCGCACGTCGCGGGATCATATTTCCTGGCCCCGCGCTACGCCCAAGACAAGTTCCGACCCGAGTGGCATCTCGGCGGATACGTCTACGCGCACGCATCCCACCGTCGTCCTTTTAGCGACACATTCGCGGATCGTCGGCGCCCGCCCAACCCTGCCTGATCTCCAGCGCAAGGAAACGGACTTCCTCCCGCCTTGCCTGCCTTAAATCGACAGGTGCCCCTGGGCTCGCACGTCTCGACCATCGCGGTACTGTCGGTGCACGCCCTCGGACCCTGACCTATTTCTGGTCATCTTTTTCTGGCCGAGGCTCTGCGCGATCGTTGAGATTTGCTGATCCCCTGGCATCTCGCGAGGGCCTTGCTCACAGCGGGTACATCCAGCTGTCGCCATGTGCCGTCGACCGAGTCCTTGCGCGTTTCAGTCGTCGGATATTTTAGGCGCCTGTGCCAGCTCCTGGTCGAAGGTGTACAGGGGAAGATTTCGGTGCTGGAGTTGGGCGAGGATGGGGAGCGCGCGGACGTTTCGACTGCTTCCTCTAGGATCATCTCCTTCCCCCGTCGAGCGACCGGCGTTCTGCATCTAGCTCTTTCTTTATGTCGAGACGCACGAATCGCTCAGCCCTGTGTCACCGACACGCATTCGTGACGGCGGGTGCGTCTGCGTACTGCCCGCTATCGTCGTCCCGTGTCTGGGCCCCCCGCTGCTCCTGGACCACCGACTGCTTCGTTCTTCGTCGCCGGGAGTTCAGGCGCCCGCTGCTTTGTGGGTGGCTATTTCGTCGAGGTTCCTCGAGGGAGGATTTGGGCGTACGGGCGGGGGTGCTGCGTCCAGTGACATTTGGAAGGCAGCGCTTCGTCCGCTGAGTGCGAGTTCCGCGCCGCTGAGGTACCAAGCGCCGGACATCCGATATACATGTACAGCGTGGACCCATCCATCTCCCTCGAACGCAAGATTCTTTGTCGAACGCGCAGGTGTCGTCGGCGGCGCTGCTGCTCAGGTCCGTTTATCGCTCCATGTACATGTATCGGACCGGGTCTCATGCACGATTTCAGATTGATACGATGATTGGGGCTTTCCCCTGATCTGGCTTCCGCCACCGACCGACTAGCATATCAAGCGTTCCCGGGGCTATACGTACGCGCGGGCCTCACTCGTCGTCCGCTCCATGTCTCCATCCTTGTTCCTGCGTCAGAGACGGCGATTTTGGCCACATCCCCTATCTTTGCCGGAATCAGTCGTTTGGACGGGCACACTCTGTGCGCAGCGCGGGTGCATGCCGACATGACCATTTATCTGAGGTGCGTTCTCCGCCTCTGTTCTCGTCTCGCATCCTTATGATTGGTTCTTGGTCAGCAGCTCTCATCGTCGACGATTCAATAATAATACTGTTTTTTACCCTGTCGACCAAACCCCGCATGACACGGCCACGCCTCTTTCAGCCCGCAGGTCTCGCTTCACGCTCGTGCACGACCGCCAGCGCACAACGACCTCCGTCCTCTGCTTTCGACACCTCCCCCTCCCCGGCACACACACCGAATTTCGACCCACCCCACCGCCTCCGCCGCCTGGGGTGCATGTGCCCGTAGACTCCACCCTCCTTGTACAGCAAGTCCGCGCCGCCCATGTCGTCGACCCGCCATCTTGTGTTTCCGCCAACGAGGAGACGTCATCCTTTCCCCGCACTACACACACCGAACTTTCGAGCTCACGGCCTTCACCGCGCCGGGTGCACGTGCGCGGAGACTCCACCCTCCTCGTATAGCCAGTGCTAGGCTCCCTGGTCCGCGCTGCACCGCCGACTGCTTCATTTGCGTCGTCCGGATTTTAGGCGCCTACTTAGCCGCGGGCGCTTATTTATGCGAAGTTACTGCAAACCTCTGGGCGTGCGACATGCATGGGCGGCGATGTCGATGGCGCTCTGGACCTATTTCGCGGTCGTTGCTGTCGGCTCTGACACCATGAACCCGCGGCCGGCTGGTGCGGACGACTTTCATGTCGCAGGTGCATCCGAGCTCGCCTCACGCCCGGCGCACGCAACAGTAAGACCCGGGACGTGCGAGGAGGGGGGGGGGGGGGGGGGGGGAGGGGGGGGGGAGCTCTTCGATTGGGGTACGTTCACTCCCTGTATCTCTTTTCCTGCATTCTTATGATTGATTTTGTAGCTGCTGCTCTCGTTGTGCTCGCTCATGAAGTCTATTTCCCGGAGCTTACACCGGCCGACTGGAACAGCGAGCGGCCGGTGCGCGCGCATACGCGCTACGCTTTGCTCGTGTCGCGAGCGCTGCTGTGTGATGGTTACTACTACACCGTCCGCTACTTGGTCTTGGTCGTTGGGATTTAGTTCCTGAGTGGGACTTCTATGGGATCGGACTGCGGCGCCTTTCCAGCGGCGCATGTGCCTCCCGCTCGCAGCGTGCACGAGCTCTGTCCCCTCGCGCGCGCGCTCCACGCGGCGCGGATACCCGCCCTCGCTGCCATTTTGAGCATATTCCTCGTGTCGGGTGCGGGCACGGGGTTCACGCTGCGCCGCCGACTCAGTCCTTTGTCGTCGTCGGATATTTTAATCGCCTGGGGCGGTCGAAGGTGCTAGCAAGGAAGCGTCTGCCGCTATGTCAGTGTTTGGGGGTGCCGACGTCCTGAAGCCTTCTTCGTGGTAGCTGTCGTATGGGCGACTCTACTGACAGCGTGCGCAGGCACTTCATGTCTGGCTGTTCGAATGGGCTCTTATTTTCCTAACAGGCGGCCCCGTGCGCTCCTCTGCATCGTCGTGCACGAATTCAGCTTCTTCGTACTAGTGGGACTGGGGGTTTTGGCGGGTCCGCATGTACATGTGAATACATGTGAATCTCGTTCTTCGTCGGCGTGGGCGGGTCTTGTTCCCCATGCTCGCTCGTCGTACCTCTCTCTGCGTAGCGATGTTTCGGCATTGCCCTCGCCCTACTAGTACTACGACAGGAGCTTCCCTCCGGCGTTCTGAGTAGGACTCCTCACTTCGTGTGCGCGCGGGGCTTCCAGTACCACAAACCCGCTGTGCGCGAACTTCGTATTCTCCTCCCAAGCGGGCGTCCGCGCAGCCTCGTAACCCTGCTTTTTCTTTCCCCACCACTATATACATACATGTAATTTCGGGCTATCTTCGGGGGGTGGTCTCTACTCGGAATTCAAGACGCTCAGGAAGGTGCAGCGCCAGACGGCCAAACTCATCATGGGCGCTCAAAACCACAGCAACGGACATCATGGACTTTCCCGCCAACCTCCTCCCGATCCACGCGCGGCTCAATCGCTCGGTGTACAACGCGAGTCTACGGCTCGTTCCCCTCCCCTCCTCGCCCCCTCTCCACAAAGTCGCCAAGCGCTGCCGCTACGTCCCCCGATTCCACCACTCCACCATCCACCACCTCTACGTCACCTTCCCCCTCCTCCGCCGCCTCTTCGGAATCATCAACCCTCAAGCCGTCACCGCCCGCGCCCCGCCCGACGTGCTCATTAAACGCATCGCCCCATTGAAGGAACGCGCGGTGAAGGAGTTGGAGGAGGTGGTGAGGAAGGGCGGGACGTGTATCTTCACGGACGGGCTGGGGGTTCGAGGGAGGAGTAGGCGCAGCGGCGGTCGCGATGAAGGCAGCGACGGTCGGGGCGCGCAGGAAACTGCACCTGGGCACGGAGGATGACCACACCGTCTTTGAGTCCGAAGTCGTGGGCGCCATCCTGGCCCTCGACATCATCGCGAACACCCACGCCTCTGCGACGTCGACATCTTTATGGATTGCCAACCCGCGCTGATCGCCCTCGCGCCACCAAGCCACAACCCCGCCAGTACCTCGCTTTCCACGCCATCCATCATCGCCTTCTCGCCAAACGCCGCACCCTCAAGGTCCGTCTTCACTGGGTCCCCGCCCACATCGGCATCGCGGGCAACGAGGCCGTCGACGCGCGCGCGAAGTAGGCGGCGCAAGGCTCCACCACTGCGTTGTCAACGAGGATCAAAGCTCCTCTGCCGATCAGCAAGGCGGCGGCGATCGCGGCGGGAGCGAAGGCGTCCGCGGAGGGTAGACTCGTAACCAGTCTGCACTACGGCAAAAGAGAGGATGAGGTTGTTTGCCGTAGGCCTACGGCAAACAAACTCATCAACTTTCTTTTGCCGTATTGCAGACTGGTAACGAGACTACGCGGAGGGCTGGAAGACGGAATGGGTGTCCTCCTCCCGCTGCGCGCGCCTGAGCCAGCTCGACTCCACCACCCCCTCGTCAGCCGCATGTACGACGGCCTCACCCGCCCTCAATCCAGCGGCCTAACGCAGCTCCGCACTGGCCACATAGGACTTAACGCGCACCTTCACCGCCTCACCATCTCCCCTCCCCAAATTGCGCCCACTGCCCCACTCCCGAAACAGTCACTCACTTTCTCCTTCTATGCCCAGCTCACAGGCCCAAGCGCCTTAAGCTCATCACCCGCCTCGGCACCGCGCGACTCTCCCTTAGACGCCTGCTCGCGACGAAGTCTGATCACAGGGCCGTTCTCGAGTTCACCCGCGGCACCGAATGCCTTCCGCGCTACCAGCTGTAAATACAGCCCGACCCGTACAATACTTTTTTTCTTTTTTCTCTTTCTTTCTCTCAATTCTCCGACACACTCAACTGCATTATGATTGTAATCTCATTACCCACCTCGTAGCCCCCCGCTCGCCGCTCGATTACCTTACCTACGCACCCTCACACGCCCTCCTCCACGCCTGCTAGATACATCTACGTACATCGTATAGCCTTACATGGGCCCTAATGGGTTAGGCCCGCATTGACTTTGATGGAACAAAAATGAAAATACTCGGAATTTCAATCCCAGTACGTTCTGTGGAGGGGCAATCAGGCGTTGTGATACTGACCTTCTGGTCCCTCGAAACGGGCCGATCCCTCTCTTCCCCTTGGTCGCATAGTAAACCGTAGTTTCGTTATGTATCGGAGGACGTTTGTCTCGTTCTTACCTCGTTCTTTTACACTTTATTCTCGATTTCTGTAATGTGCAACGTCTTTTAACATTCACCGATGTCCACAGAAATTCGACTACGTTTTGTTTGACTAGACGGGACTCGACGGGCGCTGGCGTTAGCCGCTTGACTTCTTATCCTTCGTGTTGTGTCCCCGATTTCTTCGATCGCCACAAGATGGCCCTCCGCTTAACTCACCCGGTGCGGCATGTTTCAGGGAGTTGAACGAGTAGAGTGTTTAACGTTCAAGAATGACCCTATTTAGCAGGAGCACAAAAAGGAAATGCCGAGAAGCGTCCCCTGTGCCTACGCCTTGATATGAACGGTACGTGATGACTGTAGGAGCCGCGACTGGAGGAGATCAGCGCTACCCCCGTCCTCCGCCATCACAGGGGTATCCTCCAGATCGCGAAGGATTTGGTCATACTGCTCGGCAGCCCCGGACATGTGCGCGACACGAGAACATGCAGCGCGTACGGCAAGGAGAGCGGGCGAAGGCAGCTTAGGGGGCTTGGTCCCCTTTGCTGTGCAGGCTGCGACGACATCGGGATCGACCCGGAATGTGACACGCGCGGGCGGAGGAGAAATTTGCCTAAAGACCCTGTTTTCGACGGAAACGATGTCATAGGTGTTTTCCTAACGTGCGTGTGTCAAAAATGAAAATACATCAACAAGAGTTTACTCACCTGCCCAATCACCTCTTCTAACCAAAATTCTAATTCGTCAAAAAGATGGTGGAGATCCATGCGCATCGTCAAAATGTTAAAATAATCGTGAACATTGCTGCCGACAAGGCTCTCGAGTTTATCATTGAGCCCGAACATGCGCAGAATTGCCATAGCGCTCGCAGCATACTCCGTCTTGAAAACCGCATCAGCAGTATTGCACAGGAAGGGATACAAACACACCTTATTCTCTCCATCCTCCGCAGTTTCGGAGAAGATATGCGCACATTGTGTAACCGCCAGGGACACACCGGTAGCTTTCGCACGAGCGTCAATTTCTGGGTGCTGCTTGCTTGCATCGGAATCATATACGCCTGTAAGTTTACACCTATACTCGTCGCGCACAAGCGCCTGGAAGAAGTTAGATATAACTTGACATTATCGGTGGGGGGCTTACATTCTTACGAGCGCTACTTGTGGTTGTTGCAGGCCTTGTTTCATTTATTATCCGGTCTCGAACAGTGTCGAGGGACGGGCGGGAAGGGTGATCAGACCGCTTCGGGACCGGTCCGCCATTTGAACGAACTGGGGGAAGGTCAACTTACAGCGCCAAGATGAACGAATATACGACGAACAGACGCGAATGAGATGATTACGATAATGCAATCCGAGGTCCTGAAGCTTCCCATGCTGTGCGTCGGCCTCTGCCTTGCTACCGACGGCACGCCCGGCAATCGATAGACATGAGGCGATCTCCTTGAGGAGTTCCTTGTATGGAATGGCGCCAAACGAGTGCTGCCGGTGTTCGTACAGATCCAGAAGCAGAAAACCCAGCACTCGAATACCGATGAGGGGATCTTTGTACTTTGCGCCGGGTTTTGCGGGAGCCACTTGGAGAGCGGCCTGTTCGGCGCTCAGTATCTTGGGCCAGAGGCTTTGTCCTTCGTGGTCAAGAGTCACGCGAGATAGACCAGGTAGCTTCGACATGAGTGGGGGTGCGTTGAGACAAACGTGCACAATGAAGTTCTGGGGTCACGGCGTGACCATCATCTTTGCCGTAATTATCCCCGCTTGAAGCCGGCATTCGATCGGCAGCCACGGAGCAGTGGCACGGACTGTAACTGACTGTAATCACACCGCTGGCTACCGCTGGAGCCTCAATTAAAAGGGGATTTTATTTAGCTCTGCTTCTCCCTGATACCAATTTAGGTCCAGGTCTCCAACACAAAATGTAAAATGTCCTACGGGCAAAATAAAAAATAATGGGTATATTTTTTGAGATTCAATTTTGTGACTACATGTAGCTAAACTAGCAGGAACCCGTGCTCTGCACATTGGAAGGTAGCAGATTTTTAAGATGGTCAGATCAAGTCATTTCACTGTTCTCAGCTTCAAAATCCAAATGGTGGACACTCGTCACCAACCTCTGGTTGGTTCCTCGTGTCCCGTAAGGAACCTTACATATCTCCTTTCCGTATTACAATAAGACCCTTTAGTATTTAATCACTTAGACTACAGCACTGTACTTCAGATTTATTATTAGCGTTGCTTCGCACTCCCTGCAAGTAATCTGAGTTTCGCTCCGGAACTCCACCCGGAGCTCTGTCTCGTCTATCCCGTACTCCGAGACCAAGGGTAGTAACGTTCACCCTGCTCCCTAGTGGTGTAGCGTCATCCGATCCTCCGGTCACCCTTTTCCCCGACTCCGTCACTCCGCTCCGTTCCGACTCCGCACTCTGGTATCTCGGAACTCTGTCCGACTGGTCGGTCGGCCCTCTTATCCGTAGCTCGGATATAACAAGTTCTGAGCAAGGCTTGTACGCACTTGAGAGTCAATTCCATCTCTGGGCACAAAATGACATGCTGCTCATGGACCTGAGAGTCTGTGGAGCCAGGAATTCATGTCTCTGAGCCTCTGTAGTAAATAAATTCTGTAGCAGAAAGCAGGAGTCCACAAACCCATCAGATATTGATTGACTGCAAGTTATCGGTTCAAGTTGCTGCGACCCGAGCCCTGTCACAATTTTTTGTGTTACCCGTAGTCCTATCACATATTTTTATATCCCTTACCGTTATTCTTATCAGAAGACGCAGCAAAGAAGCAAGGCTGTATGCCGAGTGCACGAACCGTGGGATCACTGAGTACCGCATCATGATTGCCGTACCGGCGACCCAGCAGCCCCTGCTCACAAATTTTTGTGTTACCCGTCATCCTATCATGTAGTTCGGTATCCCGTATCATTACTGTCCTCCAAAAAGCGCAACAAAGAAGCAGGGGTCCGCTGAACGAACCGTGGGATCACTGAGCATAGCCTCCTGATTGATGTTTGTCTCGCTTGTTTGTCTCAGCATTTGTCTTTGACACTTATGACTAATCATTTTCTTTTGTATAATAGATGCCATGGTAGCTGTACGATTTGGGGCTCGTCAGGTATTCGTAAGGTGGGTGTGAGGAATGCAGTTTTATATGTAAGAATGAGATGGAGAGAGAAAGAAATTGATGCAGTATTGGTAAGATGGTGGTTTTCTGGGTTTTGGTGAGGTATGTGTCAGCGACGGCACTTTAGGTCAGCCTGACTGCCGCGGAGCCAAACACAGCCATCGTCCCAGCGCGGGTGTTGAGGGGAATCTGTCACCGTCTCGATAGCGGGTGACCGCCTGCCAAGGATCCGTACAAGTTGAACCGTGGGAAGAACCCGAACGATGCGTGACCAGCATGTCACACAGGAGGAACCCGGTCCATAGTCACCGCATGTACTCGTCTGACCGGGTTATTCCAGGGTTTGTTCAACAGGAGAGATCTGAAGGCAGGAAGTGTCCGATTTGAGTGTTCTCGGACACATGTAACTCCAGACCGAAAATACGAGTGTTCCAGGATGTCGTGGTGTCGTGTTTGATGATGGGCGCTATGCCTTCTGCCCATGCAGCCCTCTGCCGGATAACATCCCGAGGTTCTGCCTCGCTAATCCGTATGGACGCGAGTGGTGAGGACATGTTCCGATACCGAACCACTAAGCCCTTAGGCCATGGCAACCAATCATAGAGGTCAGGGGTTAAACATAGGAGCCAAGGGTTGCCAACGAGTCAACGACGAAGACCAGGATAGAAGGCAGAGCTAGAGGCAGCGAGAGAGACAGAAGCAAGACAAGCTTAAGTCACACACAAGTCCAATCAAGGCCAAAGTAAGGCCGGAGTATAGACGAGGTAGAATCTACTGTACAAGGAGATTCTACCACTACTTATATACTGTATAATAAAGGGGTCCGATCGCAGGAACAACTGTAGTCCTGACACCGATTGGCAATGTACATAAAGGGGTATGTCGAGGCGTCATGTGGAGCTAGGGCACGATCCCTAGCGACACAAAGAAGTCAATATAAACCATTAACAAATGAAACCAAGGTGAAGCATGATCCTTGGCGACGCAAAGGAGTCAATATAACCCATTGGCAATTGAAACCAGTGTGATAAATAATCCATGGCAACACAAAGGAGTCAATTCAACCCATTGGCAATTGAAGCCAGGGGTAGAGTCTTGGCGGCGAAAAGGGGTTGTAATGTGGTGATGGACCAGGGAATCCTATCTGTCGATCCCGGTCATTCTATCTGTCGATCCCGGGTTATCCTATATGTCGATCCCAGGTTATCCTATATGTCGATCCCGGGTTATCCAATACATCGATCCCGGGTTATCCTATCCGCGGTAGGGAATAAGCCGGAAGCGTCCGGGTTATTCCAAAAAAGGGAAAAGCAGTGCTGCTTTTGCCCGAATCATGACAGTATGGTTATATCAAGTTCATTGGATGAGCATTGTTCAGATTTGGTTGTGGTGGAAGAGAGGAGGAGAGATATGAGAGATTATGAGTAAGTAAAGTAGGTATATAAATAAATAGGTAAACGGAGATGACAACGGTGCACATAAAATAACAGAGGAAAGCGACTCAGCGGTTTACAGGTTTCTCGAACCGGGTGGACGCTTCGATGAAGGTCCTCAGGGCTTTGAGTATCTTTGGTTCCGATAACAGTGGCGCAACGTGGAGCGACCCGAAGTGGCCTGCGCGCTTCGCGGTTTCGTGGAGAGGTTGGTGAAGCGGCTCCAGTACGGGACATTGCTGGAGGTACTAGTAGTGGGCACGTGTTTCATATGGGGTATGGTAAAAGTGACGCGGCGTTACAGGTAAATTGACGCGGCATCGGCGCGCCGCTTCCCTTTCTTCAAGGACCATGTCCTAGACCCGGGAGACACCACTACATGAGTTTTTACATAGAAAGACATCATTTGAGAGTAAAAGTCCCACCTCAAAAAATTTTGGGGTTTACACTAAGTTGGGCCGGGTTGGCTACAGGCACACTTTCTCCGGGGTTCTCAGACCTGGATAGACAAATGAAGATGCTTTTACCCGCCTCCCATTGCGGAAAATGAAATGAGGGGACGAGCAACGCAGCAATTCAATGTGGTTCAAATCGAGACTTGGGCCGGGGAATTGGACCAAGCATATTTCGGTTCGAGAATGACACACTCTCTCCCGCGTACTCTCCATCCAAACCAAAACATCCAAAACACTGGCACACCTCGCTCTCAAAAATTACGGTGATATCAGGGGAGGATCCGCATCAGTGAATGTGGAATGAGGACTTGAATCACAGAGACTTTGAACTGTTGTTTAACAGTCCAGTTATAGCAATGGTGTCCCAGACGGAATGGACTAGTCCCGTTACCCTCTAGTCAACTAAGATGTAACTTGGTTGCATCCAGATGATTTTAGTATGACTCGAACTTTGATGGTTTGTTCGAGACTCTTTGGGGTCTCTTGTTGATATCGAAAAATACCCATATGAACATTGGGACACACCCTTACTCCACATTGCTTGTACCCTATATCATTGAACAGTGAGATTAAAATACTGTCGTTGCGAAGTAGAGGCTCCGCTGTGGGTGCCGTGGCTCTGTTTTCTTTCATCATCACAATCTCCCACGGTTGAATTCACTCGGAAACCACTATTATTACCAAGGAGTGGCCGTACTTCCCGTCGGTTTGGACGCATAAGTGTTCAAGCGGGCTATTTTCATTACTGTGTTGCAGTTGGAAAGGGAGGCCAAATCATTTCGGTGCATAGCACATGCGGTCAGATGTACAGCCATTTCGAGTAATTCGCTCTTCCCGCATGCAAGGTATTTTCAAAGCGGCTTACCTCGACTTCACAAATCTCAATCAGGGTTTGAACTGAACTTGATCCAAGCCATAAGTATAGCCTGAGGCCTTCACTCCACGTTGTTCAATCAAAGGCAAAGGGTGTTATTTTGCCGAATCCTTTACTGAACAGTCACTCAGCGTTGACGGGACCCCCAGTCATTCAACGATTTGTTTACCCGTGCTTCAATGGCTAATGGCCAAATATTGTCCTCATTGACCTACATATACACTAGAGTACTTGGATGCAGCCTAAAGCCTCCTACCTTTTTGAAGTAAGTTCAGTCCATCGGTTCAACCATAAATACCTTCCTCTGCGCGCCGGAAAGTTGAATCATGCCCGACTGGCTCACGGCATAGTTATAGGAGTATCTTTTAGACTAACCTTTCCAACCTCTAGGTTATCCAACTCAACTCAACCAACACCCCATTCAATGTCCCTCAATACTTCAAATATTTGTTGAAGACTGAAATGTCTCATGGTATGCATTCATTCATTGATTTCTTGAGGAAGTCTTGAACTCGGCCATCCTGGAGATGTTGGCTCTCGACGTTCTCTTTCCGTTGAACACCCGGGAAGACATGATTTTGCCTTGCTGAGGGTTATGAACTGACAATGAATCGCTGGTGGGTAGTCTGAGTACTACACCGGTATTAATCGAAGTTTGAATTGAACAAGATGGAATGCTAGCGGCCAGGGTGCACGAATTCAACCAGCTAGTTGTGGCTATGCATACTGGTTTCTCCGATGCTGTATACAATCTCAATAAAGGTTTATTCCGCCCTGATGAAATACAGATAAGAACCTGAAACAATGAACTCATATTTATGGGGCAGAGGGTCAATTTAGGTGTAGTCTTAGTCAGGGACCTCTCTAAGAACCTCGAAGCAGTAATTCCTGCCGTTTTGTATAGAAAGATGCAGCAATAAGCACTGTTCAGTCGGAAATCGGGATTGATCAACTCGGAGGCCCAAAAAATCAGACTTCGGTGCTCCAGACAATCGGGTGGACTCCCATAGCTCGTGCGAGATGCATTTCCTGCAGTGCGAACACTCTTCTAGTTGTGGCGCGCACCAGCGCACATTGCCGCGGATTGACGCGGCGTGACGCACATTGACGCGGAAGTTGACGCGGCGTCGACACGGTAATGTGAAGATTATTAGGGTTTCTAAGTGGCCAGAAACTCCATCAGATACGCGGTTAGCCTCGCAACACACAATAAAAAGGACAACACACTGATTTACCGTATTACACTCCAAAATGAACATATAACCTAAGGATTTTAAGGTCAATTCTTGTGTATGCACACTCAAGAAGCATATTAGATTCACCCAGCAGTGCTTTAGAGGCAGTTATAATGATAAGGAAGTCAGATAGTAACTTATTGGGGTGCTGCGTCAATTTCTCCAGACCGGGGCCAGTGGCACAAATTAAGACAGTGGTTCCATCGCAAGACGCATTCTTGTGGGAGGCTCAAAATGAAACTAGCAAAAAAATTACCAGGGTGTCTGGTTCTCCATGTTTCAAAGCTGAAATTGAAAGTCCTATTGATTGTACACCGGGTTCAAAGTCTTGAAAAGACGCCGTCCTAAGCAATAAGTGTCGTTCAGCTTAAGATCGGGATTGTGGAACCTCTAGGTACACAAATCGAACTTCTACGGTCAGAAAACAATGTGTACAAGCTCCTGAGTGTCGTGTGAGGTTCCTTGCTTATCATATCACTTCTACGGTCATGTTATGCAGTGGCGCGCATTGACGCGGCAGTGACGCGCACTGACGCGGCAACATTGACATTAATAATGTTCCCCAGCGACCGGAAACCTTGTTAGATACTTAGTTACAGCTCTTACACTAACTACAAAGTAGCAAATATTGATTTCAACCATAATAGCCCAAGTTCAACATCTGACCAATGTAGTTCAAGTACAATCCATGTACATAAACACTGAACAAGCATGCTGTATTCACCCAACAGTGTTTTAGAGGTAATTAAAACACTAAGGAAGGCATTCAGTAACTTCCCGGGGTGCCGCTGATAGGGCGTGTACCTAAACATGCATGAAAACTACTAAGTTTTCTTCGATTTACGACTTATACGGAGGCGAAGTGAGACTAGATTAGAGGGAGTACGTTCTCCTTGGAACGGTATTCTACACCGCTTACGGTCGAAAGCCAGTGATTAACAAGTACTTTACGGTCCAACCAAGAGCCTTAACGGGTGTCTTAGTTCAGCCTTATAGTCTACCGCTGGGCTCCGGGAGTTGGCTTACTGCCAGACTCTTTGAGTACCGAGGTGAACAAGAGGAACTACTATGGTCTTAGCAGCTGAGCGCTACAAGCGGTAGCCTCATTAATGATAAAGGAGTTGTTCTTTGAACTCTTACCGTACGGCTGGAAGACCTCCAGCCGGAAGCCAACATTGACAAGTTCGAGCCGGAAGCACCGGCAGCTGGCCAGACTATTTATAGAAATGTGGTCTACCGGCTGACCGTTGGTGGCTGTGCAATTCGGGCGGTAGAAGCCAGCCTACGGGATGAACTCAGAAAGAAAAGTCTTCTTCCCGCTGGACTGTTTCAACGGGAAGACTAGTTTTTGAGCAGGAATAAGATAACAGAAGTCCTACGGGCTGAACCTCTTACGGTTGGACCACCTTAGAGCCAGCCGCCAGTTGGTCTATTTATAGCCTACTGGCCCAACGGTTAGCCATGGCTGTGCAACTCAACGGTAAGGACCCGCCCATGGTAAGAGTGCAGGAAAAAGCCTCTACCGTTGGAGCAATCCAACGGTAGGGCTTTAAATAGACAAGATGCAAGATAATGAGAATCTACAGTAGAGAACCTCATACGGTCAGACTCCCTCCTACGATACGGGTTGATCTAACCGTTGATGGGAGATCACCTGATGGCTAACCATGCCAACCGGAAACGGCGGAAGGCTAACGGTCGGATGTTCCAGCCGGAGATAAACCTTCTCTGAAGATGGTCTGCTGTCGGTCCTGGACCAGCGGTAAGCCACCCAACAGAGTCCTCTCGAGATAAAAAGCTATATAAAAGACATTGGTTAATGGCCAACTAGGGTAAGGCACGGTATGCTGGATAACCGCGGTGTTACGGGTACGGGTGCCTCGGGTACGGGTACGGTTCCGGCTTTGGCCAAACCCGTGACTACCGCAACCCGTGACACTACTGTACCCGTAATACTGCAATTTTCCAGGTACCGCGGTTTCGGTATAACCACGCGGTAACCCGTAAAAATGTTACGGTATCACTGGATTCCCTTAGCAGTTTCGTGTCTCAGGTCACCGTAGAGATTTCAGAACAAAAGGCCAAGGTTGCAGAGCAAATGGGTAGTCATTCTAGATAGGAAAAACTATTGTATGTAATTTGTATGTAGGACTGCTTCAACTCAAACCATCGCACAAGTCCTTCAACTTCTTCATATTGCAAAGGGTGAAGACCCGACATCTCTTCAGGGGGCTCAATGGCGCTGAGCGGCTACACCGAGTTTGGCCCGTTCCACTTGCCGGATGAACACGCAGGTTGGATACTCCCGCCAGTTCTTGAGTGTGTCGAGATGTTTGTTTATAAACGGGGAGTTCCTGTTGGGCGCTCACCATGTTATTATGGGAGAGTAAAGACGACTCACTTTGACAAGCTCAATGTCTCCGAACTCGCAGTCCTCCACGTTCCCGATGTGCACATTGCGCGTCGCACCGCCAGCGCAAGCGTCAGACATGACCGAGTTTTTCCCCCAGCCGATCTTGAGACGGTGGTTGTTGAGGGTGAGGCCCTGGTACACCGGGCTGCTGCGGCGTTGATCAAGGTGATGAACTTCAGCGGCTTCAGCGTGACCCGCAAGAAAAAAAAAAAGCGGGGAAGCCATACTAAAGGGAAAGAAACTCACCCTAGAGAACAGATACACCCCTCTCCCACTCGGGTGCGCGCTCTAGTAGTCGTTGTTGGCGCCGCCGTTGGCATTGGCAGCACCAGCGTTGGGCGGGGAGGAGAACAAGTTGGGGTTCATGGTTGCTATCTGAGGTCACGGGTGAGGGTCAAACCGGATCCACCCGCGGTATCACCCGTGCCGTTCCCTATGGCCAACGGTAGGGACTGCCAGCGGTCAGCAGCTGAACAGGATCACAAGTAACCGCTAACCTTCGGGGTCACCGGGCCCAGACCATGATATGATATTCACGGGCCAGCGGTTGGCAACCAAAACTACCCACGGGCTCATCAATCACGACCTATCACGCCATTCCGAACTCATTCCGAATATTTCCTTTTAGCCTATGCAGTTTGTATAAATACAGTAGAGTTACACCAATGTACCCTAGTGAATCCGGCCCCCAGCCGTTAGTACCTCAGAGGAAAGATAAGATATAAAATTAGATTTTGTTGGAAAGCAATAAGATAGGATAGAGGTGTGTACGTCTCCGCGCAACCACCGCCTGAGCACAGCCGCCTAGCCAGCCGCTAGCCCTAAGAAGCCGTTGTTGCCGACCGGAAACTAGCCAACGGGATTTGTCTCCCCGCCGCTACAGAGTACCGTCAGTGAGACTAAAGGAAAGCCTCGACGAGTGTGTACGTTCCATCCACTAGCCGCCGATTGAGCTTTGCTCTCTGCCGCCGCTATCGAGCTTTGCTCTAGCAATAGTTGGGAAATAAAGGAAAGCTCGACCTTTTGGTCTACAGTGGCTACTCTGTGGCAAGAGTGGTCACCGTAGCGTTGCAAGTACACAATCTCCATATTTTGTACTCGAGTCGAGTACTCTCAAACCATACAAACTTTCCTACGGGGGCCGCGACTTCAGATAAAGATATCGAATTGGATTGAATTGAAACCCAATTGAACTTGCACTCAATATAAACCTTGTCCGCGGTCCACTTGTTGATAACACTTAAGAAAGCAACACTCCTGAGGGACGAGACGCCTGTCCCACTACCCCGAACTCACACACACGATTAGCTTCGGTTATTGGAGTTTGTGAGATTAGTTAGATTTGGTTGGTTTTTGGTTGGTGTTGGTTGAGTTGATAGCTCGCTGTGCCGGTCTGACCTGCCGATCTATCGATTTCACGGCTGCACCCGAGTGCACCGTTTCACCGCGTCAGTGCGCGTCACACCGCGTCATTTTCTCCAGACCGTTTCATATAGTTCTCCGCAGGCTTCGCAAGCCGGAGAGAGGATGAAGCCAGATTTATGGCGGTGGGTGTTTAGGTGTGGAGGCGGGAAATGGAGGATATGACCTTTCTCAACAGGGTGGACGATGTGTATAGGGCAGAGAGGCATAGGGATGGGGGGGACTTATTGATGGCTCAGAGCTGTTGTCCAGTCTTTGAGTGCTCCCAGAGACAGCACCACTTTTCGAGGACCTGGAGTTGAATCATGCGCTGGACCGTCGTGAGTGAGACGAACAGGCCAGGATCAGCTTCCATCGTGGTCGCCGCCTTCGCCACCTCATCCGCCATCTCATTGCCGGCTGTCCCGATGTGGGCGGGGTTCAACTCAATCTAATCTATCAGAGTGCAGATAAACCTCAACTAAATGAGTATTGCCCTATGTTTCGCCAGCCATAAAATCCTCCACGATACATTGAATTTTGAGTTACATTCAAAGAGTGCCGAAGTGAGAAAAATAGGTTTTCATTTTGAGTCCTTTGAAACCAAAGAAGAAACTTCAAGTTTGAGGCGGCTTTAATGTCAGCGATGACCCTAGGTCGGCCTGATGTTGGCTTTCAGCAGAGAACCCGACTAGGACTTCAAACCCCGGCGTAGGTGATCAGTTGTTGTGTTCGATATATGACGTACTGATATGGCGAGACCCTGGTATATGAGGAAGACATCCTCCAGATAACGGGGTATGGATAGAGTTAAACCCGAGAGTGATAGATAGCGAGTGGGGTTTAAAGCGAGAATCAAGCCCAGTTTCAGACCAAAGTAGAGCCTGAGATTAGACGAGGTAGAATCTACTGTACATTAGATTCTACTGCTACCTTTATACTAAAGAAAGCCCTTGGCGATCGCTCGGTGCCTGGTAACTAATTAGCGTTTAGGGTTGGCGTAGAGGAGAACGATCGTGTGATCTCCTGATCGAATGAAACCCCTGGACCTCCTGTACCCTGATCAGTGTGATACTATATTACTGATCGGTGGTGCTTCTGTCTTTTGCTGAACTTTGAACCCCGATGTGTCGGTGTCGGATTGGGCGTGCCGCGTTGTGATCCGAGCGTGATCATGACATTTAAACCCAGCTCTTCGCACCGTGCGGTTTTAGACTATAAAACAAGTTCTAAACTCGATGAAAGCGTGATAGGTTGAGATGTTATTGTTTGCCATCAACGCCTTCGGCCTCAACAGTGTGACTACGTGACTGTGACCGGCTTGGGACGGAACGACCATGTGCAATTGCGATTTGTCGCTTTGACCGTGGTTGAACCATATATGGACATTCCTGGCCTCGCTCCCTCTCTGCGGCTTCCCACTACACCATTTCTCCCTTCAAATGAGCCGTAGCAATGCGGACTCATCAAGAACTCTCCATGTCCCCTCCCCCGTTCTAATCGTTCAACTTAACGAACTTCTTGTATCTCTGGACCTCCAATTTACCGTCCAGTCACACGTACAACTCACCCCTGCACTCCTTGTATGTATTTTGGAGTCTATCCTACCTTCCGACCGACCTCTCCCAATATCCGAACGTCGGCGAAGGACTTTGGTTGACTCAAACACGCAGAAAGTTCACTGTATCAAAATATTTCTTGGGGTTCTCCAAGATATCCTTCGGAAGGACGTCGGTCTCAGTAAAATGGATCCTCGGCGTCTCGCCTTTGGGGAGGAAGAAGAAACATATTTCATCGCCCGCCTTCTCTGCTGGTACGGACGGCGAAATGGTCTTGTCTCTCGGAGGCACTCTGGGAGGGACGTTCCCGACATAGCCAGCCCGTCCACTCTAATCACTGCTCTAACGAAAGGAACGGAAACCCCGCTACCTGCAGAGCCCGATAGTGATACGCCGGACACCAGCGTTAGTGCCCCATCCTGGACGGATGACAAGGCAGGCGGACCGCGATGTATCCACGAGGTTCCGTCGCCGTCCCTCGTTCTTTCGCCTTCCAGCACACATCCGGCTGAACTCGAATCAAGTTTTCTATCCGACTACCCCCAAAACACCACCATACGGCGTGGAGGCTACCTCTCCCTCACCGACGAAGACGCCCAAATTGCCGCTTTTGAGGAGCACCGGCGCCTGCAACGACTCGATAAACGCCCACAACGGGAGCCCCACGATGAGGTACACAGCGCCCACCGTCCTTAACCTGTCCACTACTTATTTAGACCCAGCTCCTCGATGACCGCACGCAAGATGACAGCGTGCTCGCTTACGAGCAGGAGCGCAAAAGGGACCTAATAAAGCGCCTCGGTAAGCGCCGACAACCAGACCCGGACGAGGACGAGGACGAGCAGGTACCCTACCCACCCGCGTCTCCGACTCACCAGCCCACTGATACCTGGAAAAATTAGCTCACTGGCGACTCCATGCCGGACATGTACCCTCTCACCCTCATCCGCCTCGGTAAACGCCGACAACAAGAGCCCCACGAAGACCAAGACGCCGACACGGTACACATTTATCCTTCGTTCACATGTCAGCTCACTGATACATACTTTTGCAGCCTCCGCTCTTCCACGACGACCTCATGCCGGACACGGACGATCACGACCACGACCCCGACCCCTCGCTCGCCGCTGCCGTCGTCCACGAACGACAACGAAAATTCAAGTTAATGCAGCGCAAGGCGGACCTGCTGGATGGAGTGGCGCTTCTGCGTCTTCGTGACTACGAGGTCATGCAGCCCCAGCGGGCGCCGGCGCGGGGGGGATGATACCACTGGAAAAAAATATCGCGGAAGACGTGTAATTGGTACGATGGCGTTTGGCCCATGCTGTGGGCGCAGTAAAAGGCAGGCTTCCACCTTCTTGAAAAGATGTAATCGCTGGTGCTGAGCTTCTGCCTAGTGCTCGCGATGCAACACATTCGCAAGGCGCGGGCGATTGCCGGCTTTTCAAGGAGGTGACGACTGTCTTTTCCCCGCGAAGGGACTGTGGCTCGTCATCGCCCACGGCGGGGAGGTTGACGCGTCCGCCTTGGACGCCAATACCCGCGCGCATCTGGCCTACAAGTAGTCGGCCTCGTACCGCCGAAACCAAGGCGCCGATGGTATCCAGCCTGCGCTCATTACGGGCGTCAACCAACTGCGCGGGGTTTACGCAGTGTCTCGACTGCGTTATTCGACGGGCAGCGACATGCGCGCGGCCCGCGAGCGTCTCGAGATGGGCGGTCGGCTCTCGAGTTGTCGTTGATCCTGGCGTACTTGGAATGCGCGTCCCAGCTGGCCGTATGGTGGCGTACTATCATCGTGAGGCCGCACCACCACCACCGTGGACAGCCCGTCGCCAGCACGTAGCGCAAAAGGGGCGACTCCTCATCCTCCGCAAGACCGAACTACTGGTGTCGGTGTCGGTGGGCATACTTGGGTTTGTGAATGGGCAAACGAAGGTCTTCCCCTTGCATCTAAGCCTCGTCGTGTACCACCGGATCCAAAACCCGCGATCATCGACTCCGCGGTGCTAGGCATCGCCGGACGGGCGACTTGGGCTTAACGTTGCCCTACCGGGAAGCCTTGTCGCCACCTCGCCACGCAGCAGTAGCGTACTGGAGTGTCATCCTCGACCTGCCGGGGTCGCGCAGCATTGCCGTCCTCGACAATCAGACGCGAGCGCGCACGCACTGCAAGAGCGGCCAATTGCACCTCCTCGCTCCAATCCACCAATACCGAGAGCCTGCGGCTCCCTTCATAGTGGTGCGGACCTGCATCCAGTGGTCGCGGACGCTTCGATCCTGGGTCGTCGCGCGCTGCAATTAGATCCAGCGACATCTATCTTGCAAGTCGCCAGGCAGCCTGCCCGCTATGAATACCCACGGCTTCCGGCGCAGTTACTGGACTGTCATCCTCGAGACCTGCTGGGACCGCGCAGCAACACCGTCCTCGACAGCGAGACTCAAGCAAGCGGTGCACGAGTGGCGGATCCATCCGCTCGATGCCACTGCCGCCGACACCATTGCGTCTGCAGCTGGACAGAGAGAGTCTTTTACTTTCACACCAACAACCCCTCCTCGAGGTCAGACCCAATTTGCCGGAGGGTGCGTTCCTGCTCCCCATGCGTCCTGTGGTGGCGGACGCTCCGCTCCTCGGTGGTCGCGCACTCCGCCCGCTGGCCGCGGCTTCCTCCATGGCACTGGTCTCATTCACCAGCCTCCCTGGTTTCGCATATGCGCCGACCTCGCTGGGTCCCCTTCCACGCAAGATAGACGGCCGTTCTCACTCTCAAGGCTCCTCGCCTCACCTAAAATTCAGCGCCCACCCTGGGCCCAGCGCTACCCCACCTCCTCCTCGAGCGCAGATCTACCGCTCTTCCCGTCGTCCGGCGTTTCCCCTCGCACCTCCCTTTTCTGGACTACCTGGGTTCCTTCCTATATTACCAGGCTCACATCCTACTCCACTGTATATACTCCCTCTGCGTAATGCGTCCGTGGTTTCGCATATGCGCCGGCCTCGCTGGGTCCCCTTCCACGCAAGATAGACGGTCGTTCTCACTCTCAAGGCTCCTCGCCTCACCCAAAACTCAGCGCCCGCCCGGGGCCCAGCGCTACCCCACCTCCTCCAGCGCAGATCTCCTCTCACGGGATATCTGCCGCTCTCCCCGTCGTCCAGCGTCAAGCGCATACTCGACTCGCACCTCCCGCGTTTCCCCTCCTTTTCTCGACTACCAGGGTTCCTTCCTATATTACCAGCGCTCACATCCTACTCCACTGTGCATACTTCCCTCTGCGTAATGCGTCCTGTTGTTGTAATCGGAATCGTATTGTACAAAAAAAAAACGGACAAGCATAATGTATTCTACCCTGCAAACCCTATCGTATTGTTATTTTATTTGTAGCCCTGTTTCCTGTACACACTTGTGCTCCCTTTCTCATTTTCTTCCCCCGTGTACTCTACAGTCCCCTACGAAAAACCGCCACCGCGGGAAGCCGGCTAGGCGCTTTGGGCGACCTTCTGCTTGATGAGGTCGACGACGCCGGGCTCCGCGACGGTGCTGAGATCGCCGAGCTGGTCGCCCTCGCCCGCGACGATCTTGCGCATGATGCGGCGCATGATCTGTAAGGGCGGGATGAGGATCAATCACCAAGGACAAGGGAGGCAACAACGCACCTTGCCCGAACGCGTCTTGGGCAAGTCGGGGACGATATAGATCTTCTTCGGCGCCGCAAACGGCCCAATGACCTTGCGCACCTGCAGCACGAGCTCCTTTGCCAGCGCCGCCTCGTTATTGGCGTCGTACGTGAATTCCCTGCGATTGCGATGCATATCAGCTGTCCCATCCATCCATCTATCCACGGTCAGACTGCACGCACGGCTTGAGGGTCACGAACGCATACACCGCCTGCCCCGTCAGCTCGTCTGCCGTTCCAATTACTGATACACATATCCGTCAGAATCGTCGGCAGAAACGCAAAAAAAGGGACGCACCGGCGGTCTCCGCGACACCCTTGTGCATGATCAGCGCGCTCTCGATCTCGGCGGTCGACAGACGATGTCCAGAGACGTTAATCACATCTGTGCAAAGAAGAAAGATGGCGTTGCCGAGGTCAGAATAATCAGATAGACGCGAAGCAAGGATCGCGAAACAGAAACAGAAACAGAGATGAGATGAGGCGGCGGCTGAGGCAAATGGGCATGGCGCCACCATCCATCGCGCCCCACCATCTATCGCAGATGCATGATGCAGGAAGCAGCGCGCCAGGGGAAGGGGAAGAAAGTTGAAACGTTCGCGGAGACATGATGAGGGCATCCACGCACCATCAATCCGCCCCTTGATCCAGATATACCCATCCTCGTCCCGCGCCGCGCCATCGCCGGTGTAGAACAGCCCCGGGTACGGCTTCATGTACGTCTCGAGGTAGCGCGCGTGGTCCTGCCAGATCGTGCGCGCGATCGAGGGCCAGGGCGTCTTGAGCGCGAGGACGCCCTCGACGCCGTTGCCTTCGAGTTCCTGAGGGTGTGTTAGCGAGGAGGTATGAGGACGCGGGGGAGGAGGGGTAGGACGCGTGTGCTGTGCAGAAGTAAGAGGAAGGCGGCGGGTGGACGGCGGAGTCTCCTCAGTACCAGTACATGCACGATGTACGCCCTCAGCACGTAGGAATGTACGCCGACGCGCAACAAAACCCCGTCCCGTCCCCGTCCCAAAACCACAAAACAAAAGAAAACACTCACCACGCCCGACACCGGGTCCAATATCGCCGGCACATGCCCAAAGAACGGCACCGTCGCGCTCCCGGGCTTGGTCGGGATCGCGCCGGGGAAGGGCGTGATGACGATCGAGCCCGTCTCGGTTTGCCTGTTCAGTGTGAAGGAGGAGGGCGTCAGTATAAGGTTCACAGGAGGAGGGTAGGCAAATTGGACGAGACACATGCGAGGGGCGGGAGCCCGCTGGGGAGATCTGCGCGCCGACAGAGCGACAGACCGACAGAAGGCTGCCCTCGTCGTCGTCGCCCTCGTCCGCAAGACAACGCATGCGAGGAAGAGCGGAAAATCACTCGACGCGGGGGCAGAGACGCGCCGACAGAAGGCTGCCCTCATCCGCCTCGTCGTCGCCTTCGTCTGCAAGACAACACATGCGCGGAAGAGAAAGACGTGGAGCGGAAAATCACTCGACGCGGGGGCGTATACGCGCCGACAGAAGGCTGCGCCGCGCCGCTCTCGTCCGCCTCGTCGTCGTCGCCCTCGGCCGCAAGACAACACATACGAGGAAGAGAAAGAGGTGGAGCGGAAAATCACGCGACGCGTGGGTGTATACGCGCCGACAGAAGCCTGCGCCGCGCCGCCCTCGTCCACCTCGCCGTCGTCGTCGCCGTCGTCCAGGTGCTCGTCGCCGCCAACGGTCCGCGCGCGCGAGTCCCAAAACAACCGCCCTCGCCCTCCCTCCCCGCCCCCCACTCCAAAATGCGAGGAAGAGGTGGAGCCAAATCACTCGACGCGGGGGCAGCGACGCGCCGACAGAAGCCTGCGCTGCGCCGCCCTCGTCCACCTCGCAGTCGCCGTCGTCGTCGTCGTCCAGGTGCTCGTCGCCGCCAACGGTCCGCGCGCGCGAGTCCCAAAACAACCGCCCTCGCCCTCCAAACCCCCCGCCCTCCCACTCTACTCCACTCCAACCCCTTCCCCCCGCCCTCCCAAAACGCAAACGAAAACGAAGTAACAGACAGAAACACCCAGAAACACAAACGCAAAAAACCCAGAAAAAAAAACGCACCAAAACGTATCCACAACCGCACACTCCCCCTTGCCCACATGCTCGTTGTACCAGTTCCACGCCTCGGGGTTGATGGGCTCGCCGACGGAGCCGAGGACGCGCAGCGAGGAGAGGTCGTGTGCGGTTACGTGGTGGGCGCCGAGTCTAAGGGGAAAGAAAGGGGGCGGGTTAGTTTGGGGTTTGGGAGGGGGAGGAGGGGGTAAGGGGGAGGGGAGAGGGAGAGGGAGAGGGGGAAGTAAGGGACTGGCTCGCGTCCGAATCGTAGACAATAAATAAATAATAAAACATAAATAAAAAATAAAAAATCGTGTCGCGTCGAGATCGAATTCGAATTCGCGTCGCGTAGAATAAACGCGGAAACGCGGAAAAGAGGCGTCTGCTCCCCGTCCGCTCCCCGTCCGCCTTGCATGTCCATCTCCAGCGCGCACAAGGGCGGGGAGATAGTAGGGCGATAATGCGGGTACGCGGAGCGGAGGGGAGATGGAGCTCCTCGCTCGTCCTTCGCGTCCGGATAGACACAATGCAAAGCGAAGCAGAGCAAGGAAGGATGCGATGCGATGACATGTGAAGCGGAGGAGAGGAGGAGGAGAGCAACAGGCCCGTCGAGTAGGTAGGGCGAGGTGCGAAGTACGAAGCATGACGCGATGGTCGAATGAAGAAGGACGGAGCCAAGCCAAGCAGAGTAAGAAGTAAGAAGTAACAAGTGAGAAGTAACAAGTAAGAGCCAGAATGAGATGGGTCCCAATAGACGGACGCGAAGAGCAAGCAAGCAAGTAAGCCACTAACTCCACCGCGGGCGCGTCCCAATCGCAGTCCGCAGGCTCGTTCCGCCGCAGGCGCATCTGAACGCGGACAGATACACACATCCCTTCGGGATGTGCTCGCGGGAAAGGGCGATATAACCGTCAACGGGGACAAGAGGCGAAGGGAGTGGGACGGAGGGAAAGGGACGGGTGGGAAGGTGGAGCTCCTCGCTCGTCCTTCGCGTCCGGATAGACTCGGACGCAATGCAATGCAAAGCGAAGCAGAGCAAGCAAGGAGAGGAGAACAACGCGCCCGTCGAGTAAGTAGGGCGAGGTGCGAAGCATGACGCGATGGTCGAATGAAGAAGGACGAACGAAGCCAAGCAGAGTAAGAAGTAAGAAGTAAGAAGCACAAAGCCAAGCAGAGTAAGAGCGAGGACGAAATGAGATGGGTGGGTGGGCGGACGCGAAGAGCAAGCAAGCAAGTCACTAGCTTCATCCCAATCGCAGCCCGCGGGCCATGCCCCGCCCAAAAAAAAACACCCAAGGGGTAGAGCGCGCGCACGGGTCATAGTAGCGCTGCAGGCCCTGAACGCGTGCGGCGCGGACAGATACACGGATGTGGGACCCCCCAAATACACATAGAAAACGCAACGCACCTCCTCAACAACCGCACCGCCGTCGGGGCCGAGTAAAACTGCGTAACCTGGTGCTTCGCGACGGTCTCCCAGTAGCGGGCGGGTGTGGGGTAGACGGGGGTGCTCTCGAACATGAGGGTGGTGACGCCGTTGAGGAGGGGGCCGTAGATGATGTAGCTGGGGTCACGTATTCAGCATAAGTTAAGGAGGAAGAGGAAGGGGAAGAGGAAGGGGACGCACGTATGGCCGGTGATCCAGCCGACGTCGGCCATGCAGGCGAACTTGTCGCCCTCGTGGACGTCAAAGACGTATTTGACGGTGAGGGCGGCGCAGAGGAGGTACCCGCCCGTGGTGTGCACGACGCCCTTCGGTTTGCCGGTCGAGCCGCTGGTCTGTAGAATGCGCGGTGTGAGATGAATAAAGGGGCAAGGGGGAAGGGGACACAACGCACGTAGAGGATGAAGAGCGGGTCCTCGGAGGCCATGATCTGCGGGGGGCAGTAGCTGGGGACCTTTGCGACCTCCTCGTGCCACCAGCGATCGCGCCCCTCCGTCCACGCGACCTTGCCGCCCGTGCGCTGCAGCACGAGACAGTGCTCCACCTTGGGACACTCGCGCAGCGCCGCATCCACGATCGCCTTTGTGGCGATGCTCTTCCCGCCGCGGCGGCCCTCGTCGCTCGTGATGAGCACGCGGCTCGCGCAGTCGTTCACGCGGTCGCGCAGGGACTCGGCGGAGAAGCCGGCAAAGACGACGGAGTGGATCGCGCCGATGCGGGCGCACGCGAGGAAGGCGGCGGCGGCGTGCCAGGTCATGGGGAGGTAGATGCTGACCGTGTCGCCCTTGCGCACGCCGAACGTGCTCGTCAGCACGTTCGCGAGCGAGCACACCTCGCGCAGCAGCTCCGCGTACGTGATCGCGCACCCCGTCCCCGGCTCGTCCGCCTCGTAGATGATCGCGACGCGGTCCGGGTGCGTGAACGCCCACCGGTCGACGCAGTTGTACGCCGCGTTCAGCCCGCCCTCGGGGAACCACGCAATGTCCCCCGTCGCGAACCCCCCGCTGCGCACCGTCTGGAACGGCCGGTCCCAGTGCAGCATCTCCCGCGCTTTCTGCACACAAAGAACCCATCATCAGCCAGGAATAGATAGCGTCAAGCGCAACAACGCAACGCACCGCCGCCCACCACTCGTCCGAGCTCGCCCCCACCGTCTCCGCGTGCGCCTTCGAGTATGCCGCCACATCCGGCCCCACGTGCGGCGTGTGCTTCCCGCTCGTCATGCGCGCCGCGACGGGGTGCGTCACCACCCCCTCTTCTGCAGGCGAGTCGCTCATATTTTCTTCTGTTCTGTCAATTCACAAAGGCTGCACAAGAGGGATTCGAAGCGAAGCAGGGGAAGCGGAAGCACCCCAGGGGTCACTTGACGGCCGCTTTTATATCTACCGCTCCGCACTAGCCTAACGCAATTTGCAAAATGCAATTTACCCTGCATCGATTAGGGGTCCCGGCATCCCGTTGGCCATGGTCTTCTACCCGCCATCGTGCGTCCGCGCCGTTCCTTGCAGTCTGCAAGTAAGTACAAGGCGAAGGACCGGCACGCGGCGCGCACGAGGCGGTCATCTGATCCCTGCTTATCCCCGCACCGTGACGACGCGCTAGCCCATACGCGGCGCTGCCCCCTCAAAACTCAAGTCCATTGTCTTCCATTGTCCAACGCCGCGTCCGCACAAGCTCCGTTGCGTGTCTCCGCTCTACTGTTCATTAAATCCGCCAAGCCCCAAGCGATGCCAGAGCGTGTCTCACCCTCTCCTGCGTATGAATGAAGATGACATAATATCGTCCGCGTTTTAACCCTGGACCAGATGCATAACTTATAAGTAACTTAACTTTGGCGCGGTGCCGACGTCAGCGGAGACATTGTCGACTGCGGCGCGGAATATGCATAACTTATGAGCGGTGAACGCGGGTTGCGAACTGCACGGACCACGGTCAGATTTCCCAGCGCGGCCGACGCGAGTGGGGTGAGAGCTGGCCATGGATATAACCAACATTCCAGTCGGCGACCTACTTCAGGAGGAGAAACTAATACATGTGGTGTGTTAAATGCGATGCTGAGGTTGAAGTTGAATTCAGCGCATTCAATCTCACTGATCGGTGCCTGTTGACTCGACGCTGACCCTGACCTCGACACCCAGGGGCTCCTCTCACCATTCCATGCGCACAGTCCCTATCCGTCGCGCGCTCCTCCGAGCTTTGTTCGTTCGTGCCAGACCCGACCCGACGAGTCCGCATTTTTATATACCATCGTTTGCCTACCCTTGCAAAACTTTGTTGCAAAAACTCGTCCGCCCCCAAATTTCCTCAGATTCCGTCCGTCATCCACTAGTAGCATCCTTACAATAGAAACTTTCAGCCTGCAAAGTCGTAGCAGAATTTTAAACGTTCAGGCTCGAATTGAAGCCTTGCCGAGACTGCCATCAAAATTACATAGCTTTGCAAAAAAAAAATTGATTATTTTACATCGAGCTCACCCGGGGTCTACAACCTATCTCAATCGACACAGGGGAAGCAGGAGAGTCATCCGACATTTTTGTTTGGTATCATAAATTGGGCCCGGGGTCGCAAACAAATTTTGCATTGAAGGCTAGACATTTTTGCAAAGGTAGGCTAGATAGTATTCCACTCTTGCATTATTTCAGACGCGTTTTGAGCGCGAAAGGTGGCATGCGGGTCGAACGGGTCGAACCTTCAAGTTGCTTAGCTTATAATTATCAACATCGAATAAAAAAAATGGGCTAGGTAATTCGAGGGACGTGAGCGCGGAAGCTGCTGAAGATTCGGGCACGCGTCAGGATTCGATTACTCGAGTGAGGAGGTTTCGAGTTCGCGTACCCGCAGCGCGGATAAGTAAGGCGGAAATTGAGTCAAGTTAGAGTGAACACGACATATGCTCGTGCATCAGCAAACCCTGGTTTTTCCCATAGTTGGCTGTAGCTCTCTGTAGTTCACATAGTTTTGGGCCATCTATGTAGTACTATGTAGTTTGCTGTAGTTTGGGGGTTTCTATGTAATATTATGTAGTTCCATGTGTTCTATGTAGTACTATGTAGTTTCGGCTCAGTTACGTAGTTCTATGTAGTTTAATAGGGGCACTATGTAGCACTATATAGACCACCCACTTGTCTTGGATTTTGTATAGTGGATTATATTGGTCAAAGGAGAAGAGGATCAACAATATTGTGTAGTGCAAAGTAGTTCAGGTGAATTCTGATGACTGAATGTGGTTGTTCTAACCTGTCAAAACTCATTATGAATGAGTGGGTATATTGAAGCGAGGTGTGGTTTGTCCTTTGAGTCACCAAAAGTCCTGGTGTTTAATTGTTCTGGCTTTCAAAAGTGTTGTGTCTGGGAAAGTATTTTGTGTTTTGTGCTTCAACTAAGCTGTTTAAGGAAAATTTGTGCTAGGCAACTCTTATAGCTTTTTTCGAGCACTACAACTTTCGTTTTGGGTCTATTTTTAGTTCTGCAAATATTTCACATGCCTTGAAATTTCAGAGTTATTTACTAAGGAAAGGATTCATTGTCACAGAGGAGTGAGTGGCAAGGCAAGAACTTGAAAAAGTTACTTGGAGAAGTAAACTGGCCCCGAGATCAAAGGGTACCCTTATTGGAATGGTGGCCATGTACCCATAATGGTCTCTTAGTCTAGTTGGTAATGCACCTTCTTCCGTCTTTTGTCTGAACACGCGAGGTCGCGAGTTCGATCCTGTCAAGTAGCAGTTTAATTTAATTAGATATGTAGTCAACAATGGCACAGCACATTAGATGTAAGTTCAAATGAAAAGCCTTGAACAGTAAAGGAACTAACACGAATAACAATAAATTTTCTTAATAAAACCCCCGTTCCCAGAGGAACTACGTAGAACCCCCCCAAACTACATAGAACTACGTAGAAACCCCCCGAACTACGTAGAACTATGTAGAAACCCCCCCGAACTACGTAGAACTACATAGAGGGTACCCTTGCTACAGAACTACAGGAACTACGTAGTACTACGTAGCACTACGTAGCAAACCCAGGGTTTGCTGATGTGCGAGCGGCGAACACCGCCAGGTTATAATTAATTGGTCTTGGAACGATACAGAGGCGTGTCAGGAACACTCTAATATCGGGACCACTCTCCCACTAAACAGTTGAGAGGGCTCGCGCTTAAAGCGGCGCCGTGGTTCATTGGATATTATAAATATGGATCCGCTGATGCGAAGGGTGCTCGCGCAGCTGACATAATTCCCCTTAATTTTCCAATTTCAGAAGTTCCTCGAACACGCTGATTTGGGTATCAATCGAAAGCTGCCAAAGACGACAATCATTATTTGCGTTCTTGGAGCGATTTGTTCAGAATTGACCAAGTTTGAAGCAGTTCTTTGGGAGGGAATGTCAGCCACTCGGGCAAGATATTTGGCTATGTTTACTGCATATTCTATCCCCCATCCTCGTCACGTGTTAGGGTAGAATTGCTTCGCTGCGCTCGCAAATAATTCAACTCCCGTACAAAGTTTCTCCGAATAAAATAGACTCAGATTAGTCTCTCGTAGACAGACGCTACAACAATTCTACGCTCGTGCCTCGCGTGTTGTAGACTCAGATATATACCCGCGAGCCACTTGGCACATAGTTTAGAGGTCCCATTGGCCCCCCAAAACAACGCGCGTCACCTTCTTCCATCGCGTTATGCCCTTCTCCCAGATCCGCTTCCGGCGCACCGAGGGCGGCATCTGGCCGTACACGCAATTCATCTGCTTCAAAGCCTCATCTAGCGACGCGCGCGCGTGTGGGTCGTCAACAGTCAACCCTGCGGCGACAGTCCGAAAATCCTCGAGCGCCGGGTAAACCTACAGTACCACGCAGCAAGTTTCAACCAATTTGGCGCAAAAAAGAAAAGATGGACCGGCACGCCGTACTTACATCGATCAACCGGCCCATCGCCAACCCAAGCTGAAAGACATCCACGTAGAAAGGATTGTACGGCACCGTCAACGAGAGCTCGGGGATCATCGGGAACGTCCGCAGCGTCCCCTTCATCCTTGCGGACTTGCGACCCGCGGGGAAATGCCGTGACAGGCCAAAGTCGATGTAGTAGTACTGAACGGCGGGATGGAGCGCGCACCGGTTTTTCCAGGCGAAAAAGTGCGAGTGGAAGCCGGAGTGGGTGGTGGGGTCGCACCAGTGCGAGCCGTTTGGGATGAGGCGGGATTCTTCCATGACCATGTTCTGCGGTGCGATGTCACTGTGATAAAAATAGACGGTTCAATCGGGCGGTGGAGAGGAACACAGAGGCATTGGACGAACAAGTGTACGACATTGTGTTCATGCATGAACTGTAACCCCTACTCGGCCGTTCAGTCACCGCATACAAAGCACGGAAGATAGGACAAAGCTCGCCTCGATGTACTGTCTCATCGCATCCACAAACTCACCTCGACAGTGGAACGGCGGGGAGTTGAAGCGCCGGCAATACGGCATCACGACGACCGTCCACTCCGTCCCGGGCAGCGGCACGACATCGAGCAGCGGTATCGTGCGATTCCGCGTGTCCTCTCGGAGGCCGTCCAGACGTCGGAGGAGCGCAAGCTCCTTTCCACCAACGCGCTTCAGCACGACCTTCTGCTTGGTCTTGAGACACACTGCATCGAGGGCATCGCCGGCGTAGCTGGTGAGAAAGTCCTCGCTCTCGAGGCGGATTGGGTTGCCCTTCGCGCCCCAGGAGGGGACCCACCGCGGATGGTACCGCGGGCGCAGGCGGTAGCCGCGGGAGAGCAGAAATTCATACGAATCCGCCCAGAGTTGTTCCTTGAGAGTTATTAATCGGGGAGGAGGGGGCCCTAGGGCTTCAAAGAGGCCAGAGAGCGTGGTGTTTTCAGAGAGCATTGCCGGCCATCCGCAGCAGCTGTGGTTTTGATCGGAGTCCGGACTAGGCCGATCGCATGAAAAGGAGCTCAAAGCGAACCAGAAATGGGCTTACCAGTGAGTAACTGGATCAGTACGAAGGCGTAACCTCCTAGAGTTGCCAATCCTTGCGGTGGATTTGAGTATCTGAAGTTGCATCCTTGTATTTCTCAAGCTGCTGCACCCATCGACGTAGTTGCGACACTGAGAATTCCTGGATACTCCAAGTTGACTCAGATTGAATTGCACTAAAGCTGTCTTGACGCCGCGGAGTCTGACTCGTGAGTCTGAACCTGAATTAAATACATACATACTCTTGCTTGAATATAATATATATTTCGTTCGTTCGGACGTAGCAGCTTGGCCTATCCATCCATCCACATCCATCTTGAAGTACTAGTAGTGCCCGGGGAAATCGTGGCCATGGCGGACCCGCTAATATTGACGAGAATCGTCATCTTGAGCTGCCACCACCACCACCAAAATTCGACCAGGAAAGCGTATTTGATCCGTCGCCTAGTATTGCTATATATCCTTGGACGAAGGACGAAGAAGAACTTGACTTGCTCACCGTTCTGAAAACTTATAACTTGGATCGAGTCCAATTTTTTGTATCGAACAATTGGTTCACCGGGGACGACTTTCGACTTTAATCTTTCGACTTCCGACGTTTATAAACTTTTGAGTTTTGAGTTTTGAGTTTTGCGGTGAGGTGAGGAGCAAAATATAACATGGGCAAAGGCGATCGCGAGCGGCTGGTCATGGGTTCAAGTTGCAACTTGCGTCAATCGAGGGCATTGATTCAAACTGTGTCCGAGCCCGAGCACCACTCGGGGCGGAGTCGAAGCAGGACGAAGGCTTTGGCTTGCGGGCGGAGCAGCCTGCGGGAGGGGCCCGGGCCATGGACGCGGTTTTAGACGACGAAAGGTGTCCCAGCGCGCGCGGGCGCAGAACGATATTTAGCATTGACATAGGCAATGGAGCCATCCCAGAGCAGCGGTCCGGGTGAGACGTTCGAATTGGCGGTCGTTCAAACTTCGCGGCGAACACGGGTGTGGGTGTGCATCATGATTTTGAGGAGAGACGGCACACTTGTACGCGCCTCGGCCATGGTATCGTGTTTCGCGTAGTCAGGTTCGGACTCAGTTTCGGTCCTTGAGTCCGTGTGGATTGGGATTGGGATTGGGATTATTGGGCCTATCCGAGTCGGCGCAGTGCTCATGTGTGTCAGTCCGGGGCACACAGGGTATTTACGAGGGCCGTACGGGTACCGCGCGATGTAGTAGGAATTGCCAGTGGGCCGGACTCGGACGGACATCGAGCTCGGCGTGTGACAATATGGGTGCGAGGATGGTCGTGCAGCGAGGAATCCAAGTGAGGGGGATCATTACACAGCCGAACGGCAGGGCGGGATGGGAAGGTTGGCGAGTTTCTTCAATTGGCCAATTCTTCGAGTGCCCGGGAACACGCGTTCGTCTTCAGGAAGGAGACGCCAGTGGCGTAAGGTGGACAAAACGCGGGGAAGGATTCGCTGAGTGGAACCTGAGTATTTGGGGCCAGAAAGGAGCATAAGTCAAATAAGAGAGCGGTTAGCTGGGAATGCGAGAAGATTCCTAGAGACGAGGCGGGAATTACGAGGAGGTGGTGACGCAGGATTTCGACAACGCTGCCAGAGTCGACCGCAGTACTAGTGTCACTTGCAAAAGGGTCCATAGTTGGTGAACGGCGAGGGAGAAGAGCTGGGCGGACATCTGGGATGGATTTGGGTAACACGGGCGAGGAGGAAGGTGAAGATGGCGGCGGGAGGAGACAAGGCCAACTTACGTTACTCTGCGGTCACGTGTACCCAAACAGACACACACAAGGGCATCTTCGGGAGTCGTACGCTCTACGCATCTTATTTGTTGCCTTGATTTCAGCCCTGTCGTCCACAGCCCTTGAGACCTCCGGGCAGAGTAACCGATTGCTGCTCCCAAGGCCGTTCCATCTATCCATATGACACGTGTATAAAAATTCCGGTTTGAGCTCTTCACCCAAAGAACTCAGCCCGACCCACTCCGAGCCAGCTGAAGACCAGTTTCGGTTTCAGTTGCATGTACATGTCTGGCCGTTGGGGATGCAATGTCCCGCGTGGGAGATCCATCACTGTCTCCACAAATAAGTGGGCTGCTTCCAATGGTCAATTTTGGATCTCCGCGGCAATTCCACGCGTAGGTAGTGATGTGCCGGCCTCGGCTCCGCCTGAAAGCCGGGACTTTGGAGGCCAGGCCGCCTCTTTCAGGCCCGGCTTTGGCCTAAGCCCGGGCTTTAGTTGATAAAATTTCCAACCGGCTATTTGGTGAGTACTAATTACTTTGCTATAGTCCCATGGGCTTTCAAGAGTCCTATGGTGATAATTTCATGCTGGTGACTGACTGCACGGGCGCTCCTGGACTTGCGGTGGACGAGAAAGGTTTGGTGATGCCATCGGGTGAACTGTTGAATCCAATTAATCGAGTTCATCGACTTTGTAGGTAGATCGAGTTTGAAATTGGATGCCATTCAAACCGGCGGTAGAGATTATGACGATAGATGACCTCTATGTAATTCGGCTTGAAGAAATGGCGACATTTGGGCTCGGCTTGAAAGCCGAGAAGCCGGGGCTTTACGGCCTGAGGTCGAAGCCGGAACATCACTACACGTAGGATGTACCACCTGTCGAATTTGGCGCCAGACAATGGCAGACATGCACAGGCTGCACATCTTCTGCATGTCTTCTTCCATCGCATCGACGGCGACTATGAAGCTAGGTGGCTCTCCACCCAATGTGCGTATCTCAATGGCTGTCAAATTGGCTCTAAGCTTTCAATTTTCGATTCTTGTTAGGATGGGCTGGCACCAGCCCGCAGTTCTCCCACGGAGCTACGACCGAGGACAAAAATCCAGAGGGAGGAGGAGATTTTGGGCAGACACTGCCTACCACAACACTGGAGAGCGCCTAACCTCTCCTCACCTTTCGGCCGGCTACGACGGATTGTGTTCGACCTCTTATGCATCATCTCGTTCGGACATTCCGGGTTAGAACCAATCTGGGCGGCCATAAAGCTCGAAGAGGAAGGAGACGAAAGTGTATGGAGCGGTGGGATTGATCAGATTTGCGACCGGTTGAATAATATACTGCTCGTGGTGCGTTGAGCTGCCACCTTGAAGGATTTCCCTGACTAATGTTCATCGAGGGGAGTTTACTCTTAGCTACTGCAGCCACCTTTATCACGACAACACCACCCCGACAATCTATTGTGAACTACACCCTCCGTGGCCCATATATCTGCATGCTCGGTTCTTTCGGACTGCTCATTGGCGGTATCATCGTTGCCTCGTTTTGTGTCCTTGTATCCACTAAGGCAAAGCCATACTGGTCGGAACAAGTATGTGCTTTCTGTGCCGACTTGAAGATGAACTTTGACAAGCACTATTGCAGGTGTTATACGCCGACCGCTTCCATGTGTACTGCACACTCCTTACACTTTCTTACCCATTCCTCTCTATCGGAGGTGCAGCTCTCCTCTTAGCTTTTGGTATGCAAATTAGGCTGGTATAACATCATTCCACCTAACGTCGGACATGAGGCGTCCTCACTGCTATATGGTGTGCCGAAGATCTCGGAGTGCAGGCCGCGGCGCCAGTCCTACTCGTCCTACCAATCGCTATAGCTTTTCTGTTTGGCTTTTCGTGTCTGATGGCAATGGCCACAACTAGGCCGCGAAAAGAGGTTCCAACTTCATAATTTGTCCTTGACTGCATGCCTCCATGATGTAACTCCTTCAAGTGACTTCTACGCTGTTCTACTCACGGCTGCACAAACAATATACATTCCACTCAATATACTTGTCTTGTGGGGCCATTGCTCCGCATGGCAGATACGAGGACTCAGGCTTTCATTTGCAAAGTCTATCCTATCAGAAAAAACTGTGGTAAACTCAGGCAGAGAGTGGATGATTTAAATTGAGTATCAGGAGTTACATGAATATATGACAGAGGGAAGAGAAAATGTATTGACAGCCTAGTACAGAGATCCTCTACTCCCCTCCCCTCACGAACAATGCGAAGGGGTGAAGGTGGTCAGGCTGGGACCACCTTTACCACCTCGCCGCCTCTGCTCACCCATAAAAACTACTTCCAGTCTTCATCCCTGAGTATACACGAAGGTGGCTGCAACTTTCCCTCTGCAAGAGTCAAGGAAGCCCGGGGGGTGGCTGTCCAAATATTGTTCGTCTACGCCGAATCGACCCGTTGTAATTCCATCATTAAACCAAACCCGGCCATCCGATGTAAAATGAGCACTCCCAAAATATATGATCCCTCGAAGGAGGAGCGCACTTGCCCGGCCATTCACATCAAACCAAAGTTTGTGATGTATTGGTAAATATGAACCAGGGCTCTGAATTCCAACGACAAGGAGCTCAGGTACTTGTTGCAGTTGTGGGCTCCAGTACATCTCGGTTAAACATTGGGGACACAGAATATGAGTTTGAATGGATAGATCTCCCAGTAGGCGCTCCTTTAAGGGTGTACCATCAGGGCTTTGAATCTCGACACTGAACGGAATATTATCCATTTCGAAGCAGAAGTGCCTCATATCATTAGCGTAGCTTCGACAAGCAGCCATATGGGCATTCTTAATAGGGTGTATCACAATGACTGGATTTCGCGGAGGTGTGTTTAGCTCTCGATGAATTTCACAGTCAGAAATTGAATTGCAGCCAAAAATCCGGCGCGAAAGGTTGAAGTCCAGTACTGTACTATGATTCACCCTATGACGATAGTTCCGAAGAACAGCCGATGGGCTGAAAATACAGTCCCGATGTAGACAGAAGAACACCGACATGCTTAATCCTGCATGACAGTTAAAACTTAGTCTTTCGATCGGAGGAAGCAAATTACCTAGTGGGTCGACACCAGCCAGACTGCGGGTATCCGGACAGACGACGGGAACATGATCTGGGAATCTTTTCAGCTCATTGAACAAAATATGGGATGTATGATACATACTGAGTGCCCAGTCAAATGCCTCAGATTTGGCCAGGGACCGAGTGCAGGGAACTAGTTTGACCAGAGTTTGACCGTAGTTATAGCGGGAAGAGGGCAATTCTGCCCTTGTTCACACGCTCTTCCGCTCCGAATACTTATTGTCTCGAAGGCGGGTATCCCACTCAGGCTTCAAGAAACTCTTTGCCTGGATATACCAGACTAAGGAGTAACAAATTGGTTGGGTGCGCACTGTGGTAGTTGAGAGCAAGAGCAAAGATGGAGCCGGTGCCGAGCCTGCCGTGCGGCAGAATGACTCCCAAAATTCGGCATATCACAGCCCCGACTGCGGAGTCCGTGCGGCCACGGAGCCCGTCGAAACTGAATTGAAAGCACATAGCCCATTGTGACAGATGTGACCCTGACGTGATGCCGCCCCGGCAAAGTACCTAAAACTTGTCAAAGTCAATGTCGACCGGAGTTACATTACATTTTCGATGATGGTATGTAACAAAAAAGCTAATGGTTGTTACTTTAATTGATGCCCAATGTCACGCAATTTCTGGGTTGGAAAACGATTATAGAAACGAGCTAAAAATAAATTTTAGTCCTCGTAATATGTCGACCATCAATCGACCATCATGGCAGTAGCGGTAGCATGATCACAGTCAGTATAGGTCCAAAGAAACAATGAAATCGAGTTGTCGGGAGAGTCGGTGTGGATTGCGGAAGGCACACTGGATAAGCGCCCAGAGCTCAAGTCAGCCGACTGAGCCCACTGGCTTGCCTTTCGCCTTTCGCAGTGCGGGGACACCTTTATTTAATATTAACACTCGTCCCATTGGATCGACAAGAAATTCTAAAGTTGCTTGCTGGTCCATGAATTAAATTAAATTAAAAATAATTAAACGCGGACGGCAAGGTTCAGTTCAAGCTGCGTGAACCCACGGTGCCGGTAAATTTCGTGCATTAAGGAGCTCACCTATATATAATCAGCTTGGTTCGTTCGGACTCGGAGGCGAGTGTACACCCCGGGGATATGGCGGTCACATTGCACATTTGATATTCCGTACTTTTTTTTTTTCCACTTTTCTGTACTTTTGTTCATATTATTTGGCGTGTTTTCATACTTTTTTTTTTTTTTCATGTACACTTTTTTTTTTTTTTTTGGTCCAGACATATTTTCTTTTCAGCAGAGTGTCGATGATTTCTTCCCAACATTGGACCCTAGTTTTGAGTGAGATGAGAATCCCAATCTTCTTTTTACTCGGTGGCTGTGTAGGCCGGGTAGCCGGCCTTGATGGCCTCGATCAGCAGCACATGTTGAGAGTACTTGAACCAGACCTGGACTCACAAGGTCCATGTCCACACCACTTGCAGGACACAGAACATGTACCACCTTCCAGCCACAGCAGAGACACGCTTGCTGTGGCTTCACAGTAGGTTACCTTACAGCCGAGGCATCATATCGACATCGGCCATCGAACTCTGATTAACCCCACTCTAGGGGCCAAGTTCAAGCCACCCTCCAGTGTCTCGCTTGCTTATAAAACCGTGGTATGTACTGAGTTCAAAATGGGAAAGAAAAAACAAAGGATTGAAGATTGAAAAAAAAAAAGTATGGTACAATGAAAAAGAAAAATCGGAAACACGAAAAACACGAAAAAGGGCATAAAATTACGAAAAAAAACACCTGAATAGTAAATGTGCAAAGTGACCGCCATAGGGTCAACATCACTTTGCACATTTATTATTTCGGGTTTTTTTCCCCACTTTTTCACCCTTTTTATCTAGGTTTTCACCTTTCTGTACTCTTTTTTTTCATGTTCCCTCTTCCAGCCACATTTTTGTCTTTTGAACAGAAGTTATCATTTGGTTGTTCCAGGATTGGAGTGAACTTTCTATGGAGTCAAGATTTCAACTATCTTTTCTCGGTACCGGGGCTGTGCGGACTCGCCGCTTGATGGCCTTAATCGGCACATTGTGCTGAGTTCACAGATGTCTCAGATGTTGGTTCCAGAAACGGTCTGGTGTGCCTTGGAGGGCTTGGTGCAAGCCACACTACGTAGCGACCTGCCCAGATTAGCACTAGACTCTACCTGAGAGGCAGAGGTACGGGATTGATCGATCCCGGCCATCAATCAGTGATGGAGCCTAATCTAGGGGTGCCGCTCATTCCTACTACCCATAATCCATGAGAACATATTGCCAGCAATGTTTTGAAAGATTTCACACTGGTTGGGGAATTCAAGTTTTTCGGTAGAATTTTTGGTGAAAAATGTTGTTTGTTTTTCAGACATTTTTCACTGAAAATAGTGGTGAAAAATTCAAACTTTTTTCGCCACTTTCAAACTTTCTTTCAGATTTTTCACCTTAGGCTCAAGAAATGGTGAAAATATTTAAGTTTTTCAGCTACTTTTTCAGTGAAAAATGTCTGAAAAACAAACAACATTTTTCACCAAAAATTCTACTGAAAAACTTGAATCTTCCAACCAGTGTCATGATCTTAAAAAAAAAACCACGGCAATATGAAAAAAAAAAAAAGTTCAAGAAGTTGAAAACCCGAAAAAAGAGGTGAAAAGTTTTTAAAAAAGGTCAGAATAGTAAATGTGCAATGTGACCGCCATACAACACAGCATGTTACATAGCAAAGATTGGTTGGCCATTTGATTGCAGTTGTTTTCACATCCCTTTCAAACTTGTTCAATATGCACTGAATCAACCCAATAGTATGGCGGTCACTTTGTACATATTTATTATTCGGGGGTTTTTTAGGAAGAAACCTCAGTTCAACCTGGAAACAAAACTTTCCAGGATCCACCAAAAAAAAACGACATTGAAAAGAAAAAAAGATGAAAACACGGAAAAAATACCGAAAAGTGGAATAAAGTCCAGAATAATAAATGTACAAGGTGACCGCCATAGAGTGATCACCCAAAATTCACCGTTCTTTTCACCTGGACTTGAGATACTTGATCGACCCAGCCCGCAACTAGATCGAAAGTCTGTTGTTAGCAACTCATTCTACCAAGAGCATTAAAAGCCCAAACACCAGTCTAAACCACCAAGAGGCAAGCAGATCACTGATCTCGCACACAGATCAAAGCACGTGTCGACCATCCCTTGCCAAATTTGGAAGCCTCCGAGTCGTCCAACGCGTGCACTGGGAGAGGATATAGGATGCTATTAAAACATGAAATGGCTCTTAGATGTACTGGAGGCTGCCCAGCAAACCTTTGTAGAGTGGGAAAACGAGCCACAAGTTTTGGTTGAGAAGGCAAGAAATTTGATTTGGCTTCTAAAGGACATGGGTAAAAGGTCTGTGAACTGAGAGGTAGAACTTCGTAATTTTCTGTGCCCTTAGCGGCTCAATGTACGTAGGACCACGGTTGAATATATTTGGGTAGCTTCCCAATATGGCAAGGGATGGTCGGCACGTGCTTTGATCTGTGTGCGAGATCAGTGATCCGCTTGCCTCTTGTAAACCACCATTACTTGCAGTCTCCTACCCACCCTCGCATTCCGGGGCTGGGAGTTAGTGTAGGAAATATTCAGCTGTGCTTTATTATGCAAAGACAAATCAATGGCCCATCAAATTGATGTTCTAGATTCATTTATTGCTTCCGAACTTCAAGGCCCAACCTCTCCACGGAACCTCTGCAGGCGACGGGCGTTATAAATCCACTGGGTACCAATGCAGAGCATTCACGTGAATTGTGGCTATGTTGTTTACAGTTGTTAAAGGCCAGCCTCTGTGGAGGGGTTGGGCCTTGAAGTTCGGAGGGAATAGATTTGACAGAAGTGATATCTTTACGGCAGGATATTTCCACGCATGATTTAATGTGTTGTACCGCTACAGTGACTCCCAACCCCGTAACTGAGGCTGGGTAGGAGACTGTATCAAACTCTTTACAAGCACATTGAAGTTCTCTCTTGCCTTTTTGAGAGAGTGCAAGCTTTATCTCCGGACTGCCGACATGCCGCTATTCAGTTGTGAGTGATCTTGCTGTTCGATCTTTTGCTGGCTCATGACACATGCCTGTGGAGACCTATGTCTCTTTTCAGACATAGGACAGATGATGTAATCAAAACACGGCGCGGGTTCGATTCCCGGTCGTCGTGAATTTTACACCCTTCACAAAATAAATGGTCATGCTTGCTATTGACATCTACACAGCACAGAGAATGCTGTTCATGAATGTTAATGCAATTGACTGCTCTTCCTTGCTTAGAATTCTATTCATCCTGCTCATAGAGCTTTGAAAGGTCATGTTTTCCTCAGGGTATCTGCAACGTGCAACCGATGATCAAGAACCATAAGAGGTTGTTTTGGCCTCTTTAATATGGTGGGAGGTTGATATCTAAAAGTTTCACACCCTTCTGATTAGTCGCTCCAAAGTCATGGCATTTTTTATGGTAGGTTTCAGTATTTCCTCTACATTTTCAGAGATTTATGTAGATTGACATTATTTTATTTTTGTCTGGAAAAACACTCAGGCATCACATGGGCGACCGTATATATATATTGGAGAAATTCCCGTCTATCCCTCCCAGCTGCTAGATCCTAAATATTTAACAAAACAATGCAGTTAACACCTGGCACGTCAACAGTTTGTGTATGCGCTGGGAAATACCTCACAGTAATGTCCATGAGGCAATGGGAATGGTCCAGACAAATTTTCATATGTTTCTTCAGTGAAGACATGTTAAGTGGGAATAGTTGCAAAATGATTGTGCAGTGTGCATACACATCTTTTAAAATGGTATTGCTTTTGGGAGCAACCTCAGCTAGAATAAATGAGCTTGATAGCATCGGGAGTGATGTCCCATTAATATCAGAACACTGGCAGTGATTTCCAGCTGCAATATAAGAATTGCACAAATTTTGAAGACATTGGTCTATGGAGCCAAATTGGAACAATTTTCAAGGCAGGCAAGTATTAATTAGATAAAATATGATGTTATCCACATGCATAAGCCCTGAGGTCAACTGATGTTATCTAAAGAGGGATCACAAAGAAAACAGGACAAAATAGGGGCATTTTGATGGCATTATCTTTGTGCATAATGTGGCAAGCCGAGACACCGGCAGCAAATCTTGAATTTCATTGGCCAGTCCTAAGTACTTTCGGGGAAGTATCTCCGAAAAGACTTAGGACTTGAAATCAATGATTTGCCATAACGGGTCTTAGGATTCAAGATTAATCAAGTGCCGAATAATGCCGTTCCACACGCTACATTGACATTTTGAGCACCGAATTCGAAGGTAAATAATCTCTGTAGATATTGAAATCTCTCTCTTTTCCCTCTTTTTTCTCTTCTTTTTGCAACTTGAAAAACTTGAATTTTGCCCGCCCTCCACAGACATAGGACATGAGCCCTTTTGCTTGCCTACCGATCCGTCTTTCACTACCGATCACATCATTTTCTCATCAATCGCATCCCTCTCTTTCCCGCCGTCGTCTTTACTCACGGACCGCTCCGATGATTCTGCCTCCCAGGTTTTTCTTGCCCTTATCCATCCCCCTCCAATTCTGTCTCCAATGCTTTATACCCCACCGTTCCGTATTTCCATCACTTCCCCAAATGTCCGATCGTCTACTACATAATGTTGATCTTGTACTCCAGTTCGCCTTCTCACACTCTTCACAGGCGAATATATTGTTGATGCCTTCAGTAGAATGGAGGAGCAGCGATTGGAATACCTTCGCCATAACCAACACAATAGCGAGGATGAAGAAGATGGGGAATTTGAAGCTCCACCGCCCTCTGGCGATGCCGAGCCTGTTCCCGACGTGCGACTACCATCTTCATTCATCCATTCTCCTGCCTGGGCCGCCTCCCAAATCTCAGACTGTCTTGCCCTTCACAAATATGGCAGTGCGGTGACATTCTTCATCACTTTCACATGTAACTCCGACTGGCCAGAAATCAAGTCTGAGTGCTTGCCAGGCCAAAATTCCTCTGACCGTCCCGACATTGTCATTCGGGTTTATCAACAGCGGTTCAACATGTTTATGAAGGTCATTCAGGCGCTCTTCGGCACCGTGATATACCTTATCCATGTTCGAGAATTCCAGAAGCATGGTCCTCCTCACGACCATATTGGCCTGAAGGTCAAGAACCCACCACGGACCATCGAGGAAATCGACAAAGTCCTGAGCGCAGAACTTCCCAGGATGCCGGGTGTCCTGAGGGAGAACATCAAGAAATTCATGACCCACCAGCACAACTCCGCATCCACGTACCATCGTTGTGGATGGTCCTCGCGCGGTGGCAAATGCCAATATGGATTTCCCCAGCCCATCACACCAGTATCCTACTTCGACGAGAGAGGTATGTCTCGATCTTTTTCAACTTACAATCACTAAGCTCTGATTAGGTTCCTTCCACCCAAGACGGCGTGAGGAGGAAGACCGCTGGATTGTACTCCATATTCCCTTTCTCATCCAGATGTTTCGAACCCACATCAACATTGAACTATCCTCCGGAGTTACTCTTTTCAACTACCTCTTCAAATACTTCTACAAAGCACACGCTGAAACGAACTGGGCCGTCTCTGGGACTAAGAAGGCAATCGACGAAATCAAGGACTATCAGCGCGGTCGTTATGTCTCAGCCACTGAAGCACTTACCCGTATCTGCGGCTTCACCATCTCCACGAAATATCCTGCCGTCCGCAAACTCCCCATCCATCTGCCAAGTAAACAGTGGTCACAAATGCAAAAAGACTCCGCAGAAGGATCTGCTACCCTCCTTATGCGTTATCTTGATCGCCCGCGAGACCCGCGTATCAACGACATGTCCTACATCGAATTTGGCACTCAATGCAGCCTCGCCACGAACACCCACCAGCCGATGAAGGAGACCGAAATTTTGGAGAATCTCATTGGTGGTCGTCCCCGGATGCGCATTGTGCTCCATAAGGAGGGCTTTGTGTCCATCAGTCGCATTCAGATGGTATACCCAAGACACGGAGACGTTTCTACCTTCGGGCTTTACTCTTGCATGGCAGGGGATTCCACAGTTTCACTGATGTTCGCACTGTGGACGGTGTCATCCATGAAACCTTCCAAGCTGCGGCGCGAGCTAGGGGCCTCTTCAAAGATGAAAATGAGGGGGCAATGGCGTTCCGTGAATTGGTCGAGACGGGAGCTTCACCGGGTCAGCTACGGTGGTTGTTTTGTTTGCTGGCTGTAGAGGGAGCCATGGTGTTGCCGCTCTGGGAAAAGTACGAGGACAATCTATCAGCGGATGTTCTTGACACCTTGCTGCGAGAAAGTCCACAACCGGGAGCGGAGCTGGTCCGAAATCGCACACTCATTCTGATGTCCGGAGTCTTACAAGGCCTCGGGAAGACACTCACGGACATCGGACTGCCAGAGCCTGTGAATTCACAGCCAGAGGTTGAAGCGGAACGGCTGCGTTGGGGCGGTGATTGTCATTTGAATTGTCGGCTGTGCAGTTTTGTGGATTCGTTGAATGTCGAACAGGTGAGCAGGAGTACCGTCTATGCCCTTTTTTGAGTTCTAATCGATTTCAGCGCGCAGCATACGACCATGTAATGGACGCGATGAAGAAGGAGTTTCCAGCGCCTATCTATCTTGATGGCCGAGCTGGCCGAGGCAAGACCTTCTGTCTTTACCCCATCATCGGTGCTCTTCAACTCGCCGACGAAATTGTCTTACTCTCCGCATCTTCGGCTTTTGCTGCAAAACTTTATCCTGGTGGTCGCACGGCCCATTATCTCTATGGCATTCCTGTGGACGAACACTCGCCATATCTTGAGTCCTCTCTTCGGTCTGGCCGCTCCGGTCGAGCACAACTACTTCTGGCCGCAAAATGTCATGTTATAGATGAAATTGGTGGCCTTCACTTAAAGGCCTTTGACTGTGCTGATCGGCTTATGCGCGCTTTAACCGGGGAATTGAGACGTGTTTGGGGTGGTCGTCTACTGATTATCCTCGGCGATTTTCGTCAAGTACGTGCCCACAATTATGGTTGAGTGAGCTTCCTTGGACTCAGATTCCTCAGGTAGCACCAGTCGTTCGCTATGGAGGCAGGACCACAATTATCCAGGCCTCTCTTCGGACACAGCCCGTCTTTCAGAACTTTCAGATTCTTCGTCTCACTCAATGCATGCGGCAGGCAGACGACCCCGAATTTGCCTCGTGGCTGGATTCTATCGGCGACGACCACGAGAACGACACTGTTGACCTTGGGCGACTCAAGCACACAGACTCAGTCACTGAGGCTACGACTTTCGCATTTCCTAATGGCATTCTCAACAATCCGGAGGAATGTATCAAGTGCGCTATCCTTTCCCCGTACAACAAATATGTGGATGCCTTCAATGCCTCTGTGCTTGCCCAACTTACTGGAGAGAAGCGGGCTTACTACAGCAGCGACGAAGTTGAAGGCGACACCGAAGGCAGAGAGGGCGAGCGTGAGATTGATACAGTGGCAACCCCAGAGTTTTTGAACGCTCTGAAAGAGCCTGGTGTCCCTCCTCATGAGCTCACCCTCGCTGTGGGCTCTATTTGCCGTCTCACCCGTAACTTTGATGTCGGACACGGTCTCACCAAGAACACCCGTGTCATCGTACGACGCCTATTGAGGCACTCCGTCGAGGTTGAGACCTTACCTCAAGAGATCGGCGGTCAGCGTGTTGAAGCAGTCAGTATACTCGAAATTACAATGTTCTACATCCTAAATGTTTATAGGAACATGTCCATATTCCGAGGATTGTTACTTGGTGGCATCCAAAAGGCGTGGGATTCAAGGTGCTTCGCAAACAGCTCCCCTTGGTCCTTTCATATGCAACGACCTTCAATGGCTGTCAAGGGTTGACCGTGTTGCGCCTAGTGCTTGACCTTCGCAGGCCCGTCTTTTCCCATGGACAGCTTTATTCCGCAATGACTCGAGTCCCGAACCAGATGGACGTATTGGTTCTGCGAAATCCTGGGAAAGCAATTCCTACAGTAACTACAAATATTGTGTGGCAGGAACTCTTAATATAATTTTGTTCGAGTCTCACTGAAAGTGCAGAAAGGGCCGCGAAGCGGCCCTTTCATACTTGTTACTTGTATAAAACCCGCTTTCGAGCAAAACCCGACTTGTGCTTCGACAGTACATCAAATAGACCGTCAATCTCCTTCGAACTGGAGTGAACTAGACGGAACAAATTGGTCTATACAAGCCTAATACTTGGCTTCCACCCCTGAACAAACCCGTTCATCACAAAGTGCAGTATGGTTGGTTGTAGTTGGTGTTAGTTTGGTGTTTTAGTTGGAGACATACTGCATTTAGCAAAGCATTTCAGTTTCCACTGAGCACGTAGTGAAGACCTTTCATCTGGAGCCCATTGCAAAAGCTTGACAAATGAGACCACAAGTCTTTCTGGAAGCTCAAGACCTATACTTGAATTCCTCAAACTCTTAAGCCCACCCACTTAGGGCCTGATCGGGCGCGTGGGCTATCAAGCCGTGTGGCTTGATTTTGGCAGGAGCGGCCTAAGCAAACACAGCCTCATCAAGCCATATGGGTTGATTTTGGCAGGGCCAGCTATACTAGCCAGACCACCCAATCAGGCCCTTAGACAAGCTGCAATCGAACAAGCAGCTGTCTGACAACAACTCTTCACCTGAAGAGGAAAACACACACTCTGGACACGGAACCTATTGGACTAGTGGTCTGTTAGTTACCACGGTCAGTAACCTGGTGGCCTGCATTATTATGTAACCATCACAGATGCATGTACAAATAAGCCCTTAGAGAGACATATTTCTCATGTTCTTTTGCTCGTATAAGCTCAGAAAATTGCACCACATTGTTCCAAGCATCGGTAACATTGAGTCCTGTTACATCCATGCACGGATAACTTGGACGAAGGTCCGAGTGCGGCCCAATAACTCTGTTCTGAGATTCACCTCCGAGTCTTTGGAGTATCATGGGACTTAACACATCTATGCATTGATGCTTCGGACCTGCTTCGGACTTCGCTCTGAGCTGACCAATCGCTCCGATCGAAGTCCGACTCTGAGTGGAGTCATCATCCGGAACATTGCACCAAGTTGGATTGCGCACCCTGGCACCATCTCCTGTGTTCCCTGTGATACCTCACACATGGGACTCACACTCCAATCCTGCTGTCACACTCTGGTCACGCTCCGACTCTGCATCACGGAGCTGTCAGGAGTAACCATGCGGGTTTGGATTCCGTGCTATGGCACCATCCAACTCATTTCCCAATGGTCCGACATATTCATTGCTTCTTACTTATTGTTCTAGCACTTCTTATCAGTCACCTGACTTCTTCCTCTCCTTTTGGTACTCAGCTTTATTGTTGTGTCCACATCTTCTACTCACCTTTATTGTTAGATCCACATGCTTCATTACCTATCTCTTTTATGCATTACAATTAGCCTGTTTACTGTTTAATCTCTCAGTCTACTCCCTGTACATCAGTTTGATTATCAAAGTTGCTTAACATTGCTTCACCCTGTTCCTTGTGAAGTAATCTGAGTCTCTGTCCAGAACTCACTGCGGACCTCACCCGCTTACTCCTGTCCGTCCGGACGAAGGGAAGTATGCTCACACCTGTTGTGTAGTGCTACTCCGGTCCCCCAGTTCTCTGTGCCCCACGCTCCAATCACTCTGATCCGGAGCCTGGACCCATTGGACCCATCACACCTCTGGTCCGTACCTCTCCCTTCATCCCTCTGTCTATCTCCGAAGACTAAGGCAGTACGCTTGCGCATGACCTGTCGTGTTGTGTCATCCAGCCTGCCGATCTTCATCTTTTGACCCTGGTCTCTGGTTTCACTCTGTCCGGCCCTCAGCTCCGGTTCGGAAGGTGTCTGATCATTTGGTTGGCCATATCCTAAACCCCCCGGCTCGGATATAACAAGTCCATTCTTTTCTCTCTTGTTGAAGCATATTTTTGGAGTTGGTGTTCAACCAGAGTGATTGGTCAGCTTGGAGCGAGGTCTGAAGCAGGTCTGAAGCACCTATGCATAGATGTGCTGATTCCCACAATACACCGAAAACCTGGAGGTGGATCTCGGATCAGAGTTATTGGGCCGCTCTCGGACGTTCGTACGAGGTATCTGTGGATGGATGTAACACTGGGGGCAAACATAGATGCACTTGTCATAACCGCATCCGACGCGCATGCGCGACGTCTTTGCTGCGTCCTTGCCGCGTCTTTGCCATGAAGCTTATGTAATTCAATTTTTTCGCTACCTGAGTTCGAATCTGTCAAAAGTCATCTTTTATATTTCAGACTTTTACAATCTGGGAATGTATAACTGCTCGGATTCTATGTCTTCTGCAGTTCAGTGTAAGCTCAGGGGATGTGTGCCGTCCATCCCTTACATGTCGAGTGATTGATATGATAGACACAGACCATCTAATCTGCATGAACAGATGGAGGATGCTGGTCTTCAAATGAGTGATAAGTTCAACAGCGAAAAATCATATTAGGGCTGCTCAGAATCATGAAAGGGTCACACACACTGTATAACCACTCCCAGTATATCCTGTGAAAGTGGTCTGACATAGACTTGGAATATTAACAAATCTTCACTGCACAAGAATTGTCATGGTTTGATACCCACAAAGCACTAGGTGCACCCCAGGAAATGGGCCCAAAACCTGAAACTAGCACAACTCGTCACCACTTATCATCTGGAATCTTGGGCCTGCAAACACTCTGCAATTTCCGTGAACTCGGGGCAATCAACCGAGATAACTGCCAGACAGAAGTAACAGCATCAGGCTTTGGGAAGGGTTCTCAAGGTTTCATGGAATCATGGAACTGGAGGGGATAGAAATTGATTCACAAATGCTCATGAGATTGCAAATAGGTACATTGGCAGATTCAAACTAATTTATAAACTTCAGTTGCCAGTTGCTGAGCCTTCATTATGCACAGTTGGAGCACACAAAGTCACAGGTTCATTTCTTTTGGCCTAAAGCCATTTAAATTTGTAGCTTGGGCACTAAAGATTGAAGAATGAAAAGATGACCTTTCACGGATTCGAACTCACGCAGAGGAAAAGTTGAATTACCTAAGCTTAAGGGCAAAGACACAGCAAAGACACAGCGAAGACGTCGCGCATGCGCGTCGGATGCGCTTATGACAGGTGCAGCTATGTTTGCCCCCTGTGTAACAGTGATGTCAAAGTGGCCGCTGCAAGTGTAGGCAAAATTGTGAGGTATGAGGGGGTGCCCTTACCAATTCTATGTCTTCCCATCTTTCCCTGACCCCGCAGTACTTATCACATTCTGCCATGCTTTTTTTTTTTCAACAATACTTGAACAATCTTCAAAGGTATTTGACTGGATCTGTGCCCGACACGTCTTACAGGGAGGTAGAACAGCGAAGTGAGGTGTTAAAATCCCTCATTGCATGCACCCTGAGCTCTAGCAAGATGTCTGTACGCTGTCTGTGCAGCGGAGGTTGCCAAACACGTGACGTGGTTATGCTTACGAGGTAGGGTGGTTCAGCAACTTCGGCTTAATTTCAAAACCGGGTCTGGTTCCTCTTCTCACACATCTCTACTCCCTTGCCTGGCATCTGGCCTGGTTTTACGAGTTTCCAAGGCCTCCAACTATAGGAAGGGAGAAGGAGACCAACACTGTCGGCCCTGAGAAGCGCTGATGGGTGCCTGCGACCCATTAGCATGGAGGGAAGAGAAATGGCAATGAGACCGGTGGGACTCTTTTTCTTTGTCTCTGGTACACCGTCCCCACAAAAAAAAAGTATAAACAAGTAAAGTTCAACCTGGCACTGAAGTGACACTGGGTGTCATGAATTGTGGTTTTCACAACCCATTCATTTCTTTCCCTAGGACCTTATTTTCCATACGACGACCGAACTCCAAACGAACATCCCGGAATACTCCTAGACCCATGCAGCGACTGACCCCGGGATATTCTTGAAATGACGGTGACTCTCATTGTCAGTTGACAACTGAACTAAAGCAACCGCCCGGGATATTCAAGGATCAACAATCGGACACCCGACATGTGTCAAACCCTAAAAGCCAATACACCTTGGAGATATGTTTGATTGCACTCCTGTGTGCCATACATTGTCTCATCAACACTGATCAGTATTTCAGATGAAACCCTGGATACCTAATTACCGGAGTCGTATATATACTAGGTAGAATCTTCCTGTACTCTAGATTCTACCTCGTCTAATACCAGCTATACTTTGGCCTGGCAACAAAGAAGTGTCTTCTCACTCCTGGGCTTCAACTCTCAGCATACTATCGTTCATCCTCTCATTGGTGACCCCAGGTGCGGGTTATCTGGGCGTGTACTATGCCGCCTTCGGGTCTTTCCGGGTTCCCCCTCGAGCGGACATACATCGTACTTCGCCCCTCTCAGTGGCTATTCAACTGTATCCCCTCCTCGGCGTTCACCCCGGGTTCTAGTCGGGTTATTCGTACAAAAGTCCCGGCCGGGTTATTTCCATATCGACATCCCGTCAGGCCAACCTAGGGCTGTCGCTGACACTGGGACTTCTTCTTGTTCACTCTCTTTTATCATTACCAGCTTCTGCCAAGCTCAATTTGAGCTCAACTTGAAGTGTCAGTTAAAGTCTATAATTTTAGGTTGGGGACAGCAAAGAAACTCATCAACCCGGTTGTTCCAGAGTCAGAGCACATGTATTTGATTGGGAAAAGGCAGTCCAGAGGTACCATATTTTTGGAAGGACTTCTAGGCCTGCTGTCTTGTATGATCGACCCCCTGGAATGGTGTGTTGTGGAAGTGCGATTTGCCTCGCTCATTGCCTTCGGGTTATGGGCAGGTTAATTTGACCCTAACTTGTGCCGCAACTTTGCCCCAACTTGTCCAAAAGTTGGAGCAGAGGTTGGGGCGGAAATCGTGTGTTGCAGCACGACTTGCAGCCTCAACTTCATGCCTCAACTCCGGCTTACTTTCGGCTTCTCTTGTGATGAGTCGTGACATTGTCCATCATCTACCCGCCGCTATCCGCCTACGCCAGCTGTATGCCAAGAGTCCAAGACTGGGAGAAGGGGCTGAGAGGTGTGCTCAGCGGGGCGGCCACTGAGCTGAGTGCGCCGGATGCGCTGCCTAGTGGAGGGAAGGAGGGCCAGCCGCGCAGTGTTCGCCCTAAAGGCCTTTATGGTGACCCGAAATTTGCCAAAGGCCCAGGTTCCTTGTCATGATTCGGGCAAAAGCAGCACTGCTTTTCCTTTTTTTGGAATAACCCGGACGCTTCCGGCTTATTCCCTACCGTGTATAGGATAACCCGGGATCGACGTATTGGATAACCCGGATCGACATATAGGATAACCTGGGATCGACAGATAGGATGACCGGGATCGACAGATAGGATTCCCTGGTTCATCACCACATCACAACCCCTTTTCGCCGCCAAGACTCTACCCCTGGCTTCAATTGCCAATGGGTTGAATTGACTCCTTTGTGTTGCCATGGATTATTTGTCACACTGGTTTCAATTGCCAATGGGTTATATTGACTCCTTTGCGTCGCCAAGGATCATGCTTCACCTTGGTTTCATTTGTTAATGTTTTATATTGACTTCTTTGTGTCGCTAGGGATCGTGCCCTAGCTCCACATGACGCCTCGACATACCCCTTTATGTACATTGCCAATCGGTGTCAGGACTACAGTTGTTCCTGCGATCGGACCCCTTTATTATACAGTATATAAGTAGTGGTAGAATCTCCTTGTACAGTAGATTCTACCTCGTCTACACTCCCGCCTTACTTTGGCCTTGATTGGACTTGTGTGTGACTTAAGCTTGACTTGCTTCTGTCTCTCTCGTTGCCTCTGGCTCTGCCTTCTATCCCGGTCTTCGTCGTTGACTCGTTGGCAACCCTTGGCTCCTATCTTTAGCCCCTGACCTCTATGATTGGTTGCCACGGCCTAAGGGCTTAGTGGTTCGGTATCGGAACATGTCCTCACCACTCGCGTCCATATGGATTAGCGAGGCAGAACCTCGGGATGTTATCCGGCAGAGGGCTGCATGGGCAGAAGGCATAACACCCATCATCGAACACGACACCACGACATCCTGGAACACTCGTATTTTTGGTCTGGAGTTACATGTGTCCGAGAACACTCAAATCGGACACTTCCTGCCTTCGGATCTCTCCTGTTGAACAAACCCTGGAATAACCCGGTCAGACGAGTACATGCGGTGACTATGGACCGGGTTCTTCCTGCGTGACATGCTGGTCACGCATCGTTCGGGTTCTTCCCACGGTTCAACTTGTACGGATCCTCGGCAGGCGGTCACCCGCTATCAAGACGGGATTCCCCTCAACACCCGCGCTGGGACGATGGCTGTGTTTGGCTCCGCGGCAGTCAGGCCGACCTAAAGTGCCGTCGCTGACATTCCTCCACAGTCGCGGTTTCGAGGATAACAATCCTAGTAGCAGTATTAAAATCGAAATCCGAGAAAATTGAATACTTTTGGCGTGTGACACACAAAGAACGTGATGTTACAGAGTGACTCAAGTTTGGGTTATCCTCTCCACGGCGGCTGCCCGATAACATATACAAACAGCATAGCCACATTTTCGGCAAATCATTGAGAAATTCACTGGAGGCTGGTTTCCCACTACAATAAAATGCATGGTGCAGTTGAGAGGGTGCCTTTATGCTTTATGGTCACTTTGTGAGGAGTGTGGACCAATTTCTCCTCCCAACAAACTTTGTACTCCCATTACCACCAAAAATCATGATTGCAGAGCTCCTGTCCCCAAAGAATACATATATCAGCCAGGTAAAAAACCCCACTGAGTTGTATGGATCCAGGGCGCTCTTTAATCCATGCGGAAGAATATTCCCCAAACTTATGAGCAACCTAGCTGAATTTCTCAGTGATTTCGGCAAAATGTGGCTATGCTGTTTGTATATGTTATCGGGCAGCCGCCGTGGAGAGGCTCACCCCAACTTTCCGTCACAGTAACATCACATAACACGGTCCGAATAATCCGGTACATCAATTTCTCAATCGACTGCAAAAATACCGCGACAGTGATTGTGAGCCTCGAAACCGCGGCTGTGAAGGAACCTGCCAAAGGCCTTACAAAGGGCAAAGACTTTGGTCAAAGGGCACGGCAAAGGCCTTTGATCAAATTCCCACGCGGTCTGACTCCGGCAATTTTATTCGCGGCCAACACGACTTCTACGCATGGTACTCTTCATCTGAGTCTATCTCCACACCCATCGTCTGGAATGTCATCCTCAGCAGCATTGGCCAGCTCTTCCATCATGATTTCCTCCGCTTTCATGACCTTCGTGGACGGTTTGCCTGTACGAAGTTCCGTCCCGCCGAACAACACCTGCAGTGTGAGTGGTTTCCATGCAGGACGTCGGTGCGATGAAAAAAGAGAGAATATCAAAATGACAAATCAAAATGATGTGGCATACACGTGAGCGCCAAAGGCTTTGGCAAAGGGCAAAATTTTGAGCCAGATCCCCAAAGGCCTTTGCAAAGGCCCCTCAAAGGCCTTTGCCCTTTGGGCGAACACTGCCAGATGCATCTTCTATGCCACAGAGGTGAAGCTACGTGGCTGATGGACTACCACAGCTCTGGCATGTGCCTCCTCATGCGAAATAAACCATCCCCATCGCCCCGCACCTGGCCTAAATGAACAAGGGCTGTGTTGTCGTGAGCCTCTTGCGTGTCGCCGCGTCGTGGAGGGCCTCGGCGCAGAGGTCTACGGGCCCGCACCTGCTGCTGGCATCATGGGTGAATTCCTCTTCCTCTTCGCGCTGACTCCCACCCTTTGTTACATAATTACTAGTAGGAATATATTTTTACCCTCTTCCACAATCCACGATGTGCTCCTCCATGCTGAAGGAAGTCACCACCGCCGCTCCAGGGCCCCAGCAGCGCAAAAGTAGGGCCAAGAAGACGCTCGAGGACTCCGACGCCGGCGGCACGCACCTTTTCCCAATAGTATGTCACGGCCGAGAACAAGTTGGGCAACTTAAGCAAGTTATACACTCGGGTGTTTCACAAACAAGCCTCCAACTTCTGCCCCAACTCAGGCCAAGTTGTGGCAGAGTTGAGGCAAAAGTTGTTGGGGCCAAATTTCTAATTATGAAACACCCTATTGCTACATATCTCACATTTCACTCATCTGACCTACACAGCCACTTCATTCACTCGATTTCTCCTAGATTTCCTCTATATCTCCGCAACTGCGACATCACGTATTTTGCGACCAAGCTATTTGATCGACATCTCAAGTACAAATATTTCTCCATCCTCCAAATATTACATCAACATCAAGCACCTTTCACACTCAACCTCACATTCATTACTCACTACAGTAGTTGACCGGGAAGCGAAACGCCACCACGTAGCGAAACACCGCGCCGTTGAGCATCTTCCTGGGCTTGGATGGAGCCCAATTTTTGTCAGGTTACTCCTCTGGCAAGGAAAGTCTGGCATGCAAAAGGAATTGGCCAAAAAGCTCATATTATGCCAATGCAGCGCAATTTTGTTTAGCTCACTGTTTTGGCTGGTTTTCCGACATAATATTTTGGAGATCTGGCACCGCAGAAAGTATTTGAACACTATCGGAACAGTATTTTAGGTGACAAAAACCAATGAAATGACCATTGTGAAGGTTTAAATCCCGAGAGTGAGGCGCGTCGAGCGATTGTGGTGCGTTTCGCTTCCACGTGAATGGACCAAAATGGGCAGTGCGGAAAGACTCAACCCGTTCTCCATGAATACCACACCAAACCTCATGAAATTTTGGTCAGGCACATAGCGCACATACTGGGCCGTAAGTCTACAAGAACACCGGAATCGACTTCGGCACCAATTCTGCCGTAACTTGCAAAATCCCTTGAACATTTCGCTTCCCGGTTAATTACTGTACTCTCATATTGCACACAGACATTATTTCTTTCGCACTACATACTGCCAACGCGAAGAGTTGAACTGGCTCGGGCATCTCGGACTACGCCGGGGATTGATCTCGAGATGGCTTGGGCGCCTATTCTCGGCGCTGAGCGGGGCAGCGTGCATCACCCTATTCCGTCTTTGTGTAGTTCCCGGATTTCTGTGACAGTTCAACTTCAGCTGCGGCTTTTCAACCATGGGCAATTTACGTACATATGTTTTGGACTATTTCCCCTCAGATCATTACCTCACTTACCTCTTTACCTCTTACCACCACGTCGAATCCAGTCGTTTCTGACTATCTTGCACGAATCCACCTTTATTCAAGTCTATTTGAGCTAAGTTTTCCATTAAACCTTCCTTAGTCATTGATCTACGACTACAGTGATTATTTCCCAGCCCCTCACCTTTTTTTACTACAAGACTTGGCATCCAGCCAGCACGACCTGGACACACCTCTGGTCCACCTCTGGACCTTCTCTTCTTCAGTGTGCTCCGTCGGCATTTTGAAGCTTTATGTGAGGATAACCACCCGTACATTACTTCTTGTTTGTCTTCGGTAAACTCTGTGGACCACGCGAGTATAATAAACCCCCCCCCCCCCCCCCCAAGCAAGCGGGCTGACAACCAATTCAAATTTTCGAGAGAAACTTGAAAAAGGCGAGATCAAATCATTGAATCAAAATGCTGAAATATGCTCATGGCATATTCAAGCAGCTAAAGTGGATATTTGAGCACATTTGCGCATAGCAGAGCGTACTGAAGTACACGGGATTGCACCGGAGCTTGACCTGCGGGGTAGAACTCAGCGACGCCACGGAGACTGGGAAAGTACTTAGAGTGTCGAAGATGTTAGCGATCCAATTTTCTGACGGAAGGCTCTGTGACGGAGAGGAGAGTCGGAAATGACTATATATGCCGGCTTGGAACAGGGTCTTGTTAGCGCTTGCATTAGCGGCAGTTGAATCAGATAGCTGGTCGGCGACGGGAAAGCAAAAAAAAAACGGAAAGGAGACGGGAGAAACGTAGCGAGTTGAATTAAACACTAACAGCGGCCGTTAGCGAAAATCACCACGAGTCGATCCCCGTCCAGTCCACGGTTGGCAGACAACAGAATGAAGTGAAAGTACCCATGATCCACGCAATGGGGCAGGGGCCAAAGAAGCGCGTTCTGTCAATTAAAATACACCAACAGGCGGTAGAGTTGACGGCCGAGTGGATATCATTGTATGCGGGTCGACTCGTGGCACGAGAACCGACCGGCGACCATGAGGACAGCGTAAGCAAAATCGGTACCGGTGCACTGTTTGCAGGGAAGAAGTAGGAAAAAGTCATGGCGGAAGGATGGGAATTCAAGGCAGCGCATATCCGAGTCATAGGGATCTACTACAGCCATTGGAGACTGCTTTTGGTCTTCACGCCGCTGCTCAGTGCTCAAGCGTGCACCCTGGGCAGGACGCAGGATGATGGCTCGGTGTCGAGGAAGATGATCATATACTATTATATACTGTACTATTTTGCTCAATTAGAATATGCACGTGACCAAAAGTTTTTCCGACAATTCTCCAAAATCCGCTAAAATCGAAAGAAAATTATTGCGAGGGTCCCCAGAAATCGGGTGTGACGCGTGACATTCGAATTGAACGAAATAGTACAGTACGCGTTGAGAAAGGGACGCGGTAACGTGACATTCCCACGGCCGTGGGACCATCAACACAGCCACACGCTCTGAACCGCGTTCCAAAACCGAATTGACGGGGGATGGTGCAGGTTAGGGTTACGGCTCCTCTCAAATGGAGTATTTGCCGCGGGAAGGTTCCTGGTGATATTTTGAGGTATCAAGATCACGCCGTGTTCGAATGATAAGCAGTGGATTGGTGTACTTTGTCTCGTTCTCGGGCCCCATGGGACGAGACGTTGTCCACATATTCCTCTATCCATCTACTGGGCGCCACCTATAGGGCTTCGGAACTTACCTTACGACATGGTCGGAATCATCAAGCCCAGCCCAGGCACACCGCATTCATCGGTGGTTCAAGGATCTGTGGCTGAATAGCTGGATTGAAATAGCTGCGGTGAACAGCACCGATGTTTGTGAAGCGGATGCTTCAACACGGAGAACTCCTCGCTGGTCGACAGCCGCGAAGTCTAGTTGTACGGTTGAAGTACAACGAGACGAAGTAGGTGAGTTCACACGCGAGGTGGAACTCAAACCTGTAACCCTGGCTAAGGGATCTTGTCACCCGAGACCGGACTCATTACCTTGAGGGGGGAGCAGTTCTGGTTGCTCAGCCGGCTTGATTGAATTGTGAGTCCGGCGCACGTACGAGTCTACGTCGTAGTATGCATGTAAGAGTAATTGTATTACGTAATGATCTTCTACTATATACAACGGTAAATACGCAGACACGCTACTTGATAATCGGACTTAGAGTAAAATAGAGAAATATAGAATATACAAATATTAGTCCGCGTCACAGAGCCCCCCAGCGTGGAGGCGTCATTCTTCGTCGTCAGTATCGTAGAAGTCACCGTACGGTTCATACATCTCATCCGGCAATGGCGGGCCCTCTTCTTGGTCAATGAAAAAGTCAATCTCCGCGTCTGTCCAAGGGAACGTCTCTTGCTGCGGCATAAAGCCTTGCATCTCGACGTCCACAAGCTTATTGATCCGCTTGTGAGTGCGTTTGTGTGGCCGGCGTCGTTTGGGCTGAGCATTGACGGAGATTCGTTCCTCGAGTTTCACGTCTACCCGTCGCATTAAGTTTCGGTCCTGCGTCTGCGGCGACCTTAGACGATCCAGAAGACTCGACGTTTCGGACAACGGAGTCTCCTCCATTCGTCGTAGTAGAGAAGGCACCCCAGTATTGAAGGGAACGGCTGGAGCGTTTGAAACCGGAATAGCAGCAAGATTGGGGCGCGTCGCATACGGCACGGGAGGAGGAGGAGGCGGGAGCGGTTTCGCCAGTCGCATTGCTCGGGGCGCCTCGGGCGACGTTCGCGGCTGGTTTGAGTATAAAGAATTCCAGTTCAAGGTAGACGGAGGAGGTTGTGGTCGTGGAGGGATGAACGGCGGCCTCGGCGGACTAAACCTACGAGGTCGTAGTCCTCGACCTCGTTCAGGAGAAGGGGAATGGTTTCGCTTTGTCCCTCTCCTCGGGCTGGGACTCCGCGAGTAACCGCTGCTTGAGTAACTCCTTCCTCTAGGAGTACTGATGGGTCGATCATCCCAGCTGCGTTCACGACGCGACTCGGCTCGCGCAGGCGCTACATGTCTCGAGAGCGGGAGCAGCGCTAGCTGCTCAGCCAGTCCTCTCGTTGCCATTGTCATTTCCTCCTGATCAAGGAAACGCGCATTATTGCGGAACTTGGAGTCCGCTCTCGCTTCCCGAACGATCAGAGTCGCTCCCTCAGTATCCTCCATCTCTAAGACGAAATCCACCGTGTACCCGCGCACGACTATCCTCCACATCCGTCTAACCCTCCGCATTCTTCCTATTCCCACCCACCGACTCGACATCTTCTTCGACGGCGGCGGCGAACCTCCTTGGCATGAAGATCTCGCCTACTCGATGAAGGTCCGGCTTCTCCTTCTGATACATCCACGTCGACGGTTCCCGCTTCAACCATTTTCCATGACCACTCCCCGGGTGCCAGAATTTCATGGCCGGCACTGGTCGCCCGTACTCAGGATCGTCAGCATATTCCTCCTCGATTCGCGGGAGGTCGTTGAAGATGAGTTTCCTTTTCCAAACGCGGCAATACCACATTTCCTCCTCCTCTTCTAACTCTCCTTTCCCCTTCCTGTTTTTCCCTCGCTCCAACATAACAGTCCGGCCCTCCTCGAAGCCTGGATCTCCTTCTTGCGGGTCCGTCTCCGCAAAAACGATCCAAGATCCTTGCGCTTTGGCGGCGGGCGCGATCGCAGGTGGAAGTTTTGGCTCGTCTCTACCTATTTCAGGGAGACGAGCCGTTTCCCTGATTTGATCCGGCGGAGGCGTTTCGAAGGTGGTGTCCGCAAGCGGCGGCGTTGATTCACGTATCTCTAAGCCTTTAGTAAACGGCAGGGCGCAGAGATTCGGCAACTTGAGCTGCCATCTTAGGCTCGACCGAGCGAGGTCCAAACCGTTCCGTTCGGGTAACTCCGGTCGCAGATATCCGACTTCCAGCTGCGTGACTTGCACCCCGCTCGCGAGGGCGACGCGGTCGTACTCGTAGTAAGGGCTTCGCAGCCTGTCGACATGCGTGCGCTCCGTGAACGTCGAGCACTGCGCTGTCGCGGGCACACTGTTACCCAAACGGTTGATGATGAAGCACGGAACGGCGGCTCGCGTAAGGAACCACCAGCCGAATTCAGGATGCTCCCCGTTCAGCCAAACTCCGACGTATTTTTCCTCCGCTCGTATGACAGCGTCATTGCTATCAAACCCCTTGCTCGGGGGGTTGACCGTCCACATTCGTACGAAGGTGACCCATGCCGCTTTCTCCTTGATTCCTCTCTGACACTCAGTCATGCGGTCCAGCAGTTTCTCGTAACGATCGACATTCATTAGACCTTCGAGAGCTGACTGATTGGGGTATCGAGGGCGTCGCCCGACGAAGCCGTCCTGAATTTTAGCAGCTTCGGGGAGGAGAGAGAGAATTTGCTTCTCGAGCAACTCGTTTCGCTCGATTAAGGCTTGGCACGCGTCGGCTGGAATTCTTCCTCCTTCCTGACTCGTGGACTCCCAGACGGAGTAGACTTCGTCGTACTCTACGTCGAAGGGTTCTTGAAACCCCGGCCGCACTATGAAAGCTAGCCAAGGTCGGGCTTTGGAATAATGCTGCGGCGTTCGCGTATAGTCCCAACGTCCTCCATGTCCATCGAGTCGAAGCTGTTCCTTTTCAGTAGGGAGGGGTAACGGGGTGAGATGGATGACAGCCCCCGGATAGAACGGGTCCTGTCTCGAATTCGGACTCCATATCATCCACTTCAATCCGTTTCTCTGTATGATTCGGGAGTGATATTCGGAGAATCTTGGGAGTCGGAAAGCGAGTCCGTCATCGACGACGGGTTCATCCTCGTATCCGTGTGCGCTGCGAAGTCGGGGAGTAGAGAACTTGCGAGAGTCGAAGGCGGACGCCATAGTCCGTAGTAGCTTTGGCTGGGGGTTGTTTCGTATGAAGAACGGAGACGCAGAGCGTCGCGACGTTTACTTCAACGCAGACAGAGGGCTTGTAGCGGATATCAATCCCTAGCTCGGAGTCCGGGGGACTCTGACGATGCTCGGGATGAAGAAGTAAAGTAAGGAGAACCGGGATGGTGGCAGTCGTGAGAACTAAACATAGGCAAATCCAGATGCCGATGTCGGCATCCCCGTAAGTAATTAAAAGATAAGATAAATAGAATTAATTAGAAATCTTGTGCAAGGCGAGGTATTCATGGCGTAGTTCCGGGGCATTGCGCAGGTCGAAGTCGGATATCCAAGAATCCTCTGAAGGGTCGAACCCTCTCCATCGGACCAGGTACAGTCTCCGATTTCCGTCTCTTTTGCCTGACATTCGATGTCCCAGTATCGCCTCTACTTCGTATTCCTCCGCTGCATTGAGCAAGTCTCTGGTGGGCGGCAGGGTAACTCGCTCTCCGAATTTAGGATCGGACGGGCGATACTTGCGCAAATGGGCGATATTGAAGATAGGGTGCATGGGATAGTTATCCGGTAGTCGAAGTCGATAAACCATCGGATTGATTTGTTCCATTACTTCGAACGGTCCGATAGTTCGCTGTACCAACTTCTTGCCGGTGCCCTGCACGTCCACGAGCTTCAACGTATGTGGATTGATGAGAGCCAAGTCGCCCGGCTTGAACTCTATGATTGGACGTCGACCTTTGTTGTACGCCCTCGCTTGTCTTTCTTGCGCAAGCACGAGAGCGTCTCTCGCCGATTGGCGGTGACGCTCCCGGATGGAAATATATTCCTCGGCTTTCTGGCTGGGCAAGAATGGTCGTTTGGCTGGATCTTGGATTGGAACGAGGAGTCCAGCCGCATTCCTCGGTTGGTACCCGAACAAGAGGAAATCGGGAGTGTACCCTGTCGAACTGTGGGTAGAAGAGTTGTACGCATGGGCAGCCTCACTTAGCCATGAGGCCCAGGAGGTCCTGTCCGTGGCGACGTACGCGCGAAGCATTTGCTCGATGGTGGCGTTAAGGACTTCGGTCTGGCCGTCGGTTTGCGGGTGATGAGCTGAGGAGAGAGCCATAACGCTACCATAGTATTCGACCACGGAGCGCCAGAAGACCGTAGACCATCGTTTGTCTCGATCGGCTATTATTCTCTCAGGCAGACCGTATACGTTGGCTACTCTTTCCACGAAGATCTTAGCGAATCCTTCTTGCGAAAGGTTGTCATAGGTGGGTAAGATCAACGCGTACTTCGAAAGCTTATCGACGATGACGAGGATAGCAGTGTACTTCTCTTCGCCGGACGGTGGCAGACCAGTAATAAGGTCCAAAGAAACAGTAGCGAAAGGTCGAGCTGGTATGTGCGATGGTCGGAGCCCCCCCATTGGAGCGAGATGATCAACCTTGATCTTCTGGCAGACGTCGCACGTTTTTGCAAAATCATCGGCGTCTTGCACCATTCTGGGCCAGAAGAATAGCTCTCGCAGCCGCGCCAAGAATCTCTTGGGGCCAGCGTGAGCGCTCTCAATAGCCGAGTCATGCATCCATTTGAGTATAAAGGGAACTTTGGTTTGCGGCACGCATAGTCGAGGATTCCAGTCGGCGTCGAGGAAATAAAGCAACTTGTTACCTCCTTTCTGGAATCGGGATGGGGTAAGGAGGGTCTCCGGGCTTGGGGCGGTTTCAACGTAATATTTACGGAAATACGCATCCGCCCGGTATCCCTCTTCAAACTCACTCAGAGCTTCCGGCTTGGCAGCTACGAGGACATGGGATCGGTTCTCCCATTCAGCGTCTGGAGAATCGAATGTAGGTCCAACTCCAGCTGGGTACGTCCAGTGATCCCCTGCCGGGAAAGGGAGGTCGTCTTCAGGCATCTTCATGGAATCCGGAAGATCTTCCGGTTCTTCAGCCTTCTGAGCTTGGCGGCGGGTCTGAACGGGGTACGCCTCGTACTTCGAGATGACATCCTCCCACCAGAAAGCTGTGAAGGCCGCTCTTTTCGCATGGGAGTAAGTGTCCCTATCCTCCGCTCGCTGGGCTCGATCCTGCTTCTCCGGTTCGGGAATGATAGAGGGCAAATCGTCTCGAAGAGGCGAACTGTGCGGTGGTATCCTAGGTAGCCTAGAGAGGGGATCCACATTTGAGTGAATTCTACCTGCTCTGTGAACAATTTTGAGCCCCGGATAGGCTGCAAAGACAGCCCCCCACGCCGCCAGTCGTCTATTCGCATTCTCGTACACCCTAGCCCATTGTAAAGCTGCGTGGTCGGTGACGAGAATCACTTGTTCTCCCTCTATGAACGGTTGGAACTTCACTAACGCCTCCTTCGCCCCCAACGCTTCCCGTTCTGTCGCGCTGTAATTCCTTTCCGCGGGCTTCATCGATCGACTCCAGTAAGCGATGACGCGCTCGACGTGGACAATAGTGTCCTCGAACTCAGTCGCCCATTCGTCTGGCTCGAGCATCTCTTCGATCTCCTTTGCGAGCTTGACGAAGAGACGAGGCACCGCCGTCTTAGCTTCCCAAGCACCCTTAAGTCGGTCGTATACAGGAGTTCCTCTGAGATCCCTGATCACGATCGGTTGCACTTGTTGCAAGCTCGCGCCCATCGCAAAGTCCGACGCATCGGTATACAAGCGATACGCTCGACCTTGAATTGGATGCCCCAGCACAGGCGACGCCGCTAAAGCGTCTTTCGCTTGCCGAAAGGCGATCTCGTGCTCCTCCGTCCATTCAAACTTCACTCCTTTGCGGAGGAGTCTAAATAGCGGAGCTGCGATGTACGCGTAGAACGGAATATAAGCCGCGAAGTAAACGCACATCCCTAGGAATTTTTGCAAGTCCGAGATATGCGTTGGGCTAGCGAGATCCTGAATTGCAGCAACCTTCTCCTTGTGCGTCGATAGGCCGAGTCGCGATACTTTCTGTCCGAGCAGGAGAATGGATGAATACCCCACGAAGCATTTCGGTGGAGAGAGGGTGATACCCGCTTTAGCGATGGATCCGAGGACCTGGTCGAGGTGCACGATGTGTTCTTCCCAGCTCTTCGAGAAAACAACTATATCGTCGATATACACCAGTGTGAATAGCCAAAGGTAAGGAGCTAACACTCCTTGCATCACTCTTTGGAACACAGACGGACCATTGCGCAACCCAAACGGCATTCGCCGGAATTGCCATAGTCCGCGGTGAGATCGGAACGCCGTTTTCTCTTTAGCTTCTTCGGCCATTTCCAGTTGAGTGAACCCTGCTAAAGCGTCGAAGGAAGACAAGACTTGCGCCCCACTCAACGCCTGCAGTATTTCAGACTGCCGCGGAATGGGGAACTCATCCGGGACAGTGCGGTCATTGAGTTTCCGATAGTCTACGACCAACCGCGGTTTACCATTGCGATAAACTACGACGCAAGGAAATCCCCACGGGCTGACAGACGGCTCGATTACTTCTGCCTCGAACCAGGCGTCGATTTGTTTGTCAATTACCTCCCGTTTCGCTGGGGAAGCGCCGTACATCGGTAGGGAAATCGGCTGAGAATCAGGTTTGAGGGGTATGGGCACTTTCGTATCGACGTGCCCCAAGCGCCCACCTACCCCGAAGGCAGCAGCATTCTTCCGGAGAACTCTCTCGAGGCCGTCCTTATGCTCTTCTGGAATATCGGGCCCCCAGTTCACCAGAGTGGTGACATCGACGTCGGGGAGAGGATCTTCTGGCACGGCCGTAGTCTTTGGCCCCCAGGACTCATCCCCGTCGAGTTTATCGTCTTCACTGCTTCCTTCGCCGTTCTCCCGTCCTTCGGCACCAGCCAAGTCTCTGGCTCGCAAGGTACCTATGGTGGTGCGGATCGCTTCCGCTGCTGCGGCTAATCGAGCGTGCTCTTCGTCGTTCTTGGGCTGATCGGCGTAGGTTTCGGGGTCACGTAAGTGTCCTACTACCTCCCCCTTTCGAATGTACCACGGTCGTGTACTGGGATTGGCGATCGGAACACAGGCGTTCTCGCTATTGATCCAAGTTGTCGGAGCCGCTAGAACGGACGCGTCGTCGGTGGTAATTACCACTTTTTCGACCAGCCATTCCTTTCTGCCTTCGAACGGTCCTTTTACGCGGACGTTGTGCACCGTTCCAGCCGCTATGAGTGCATCTTCCGCGGCCAGCACCTCCGGCACCGCTTTACCGTTCATCCTCGCCACTCGGGCTCGCTCGCTCTTTCCGATCGCTCGTCTCAGGAATCCTTTGGCTCTAACCGCGTTAACTTGATGGAATTCAAACCCGAGATCTACCCTCTCTGCAGAGGATCCCGGCAGAATTCGCCCAGTTCGTCCGATCCGAACGTCGCAGTCCCCGCTCGCGTAGCGATCAACTCCCAACTCGTAGGCGATCTGGAAATCTTCGCCGAGTAGCAACGGCACGCGCATATTTCTCACAACGTAGGCTTCCACCTCGAAACTGACCAACACTCCGTCCCTAGCCCGCACGAACATCGTAAACTTCGTGTACCCGAGAACTTTCGCTTCCCCGGTAAGGGCGTACAGCCTCATTCGCAACCCTTCGCGAGGTTTGGGCAATCCCGGAATGGATTGGAAGTATTCTTCCGACATGAGGGTAATGTCAGCTCCGGAGTCTAGTCGTCCCTTGATTGCGCGAGCTCCCGGGGTCCCTATCGAGACTTTGAGATGCAGTGCTCGAATACCCAGAGAGCCAAACCCAGGCGGATTGGAGCGAACTTTCCTCGCTCTGACAATCTCGTCCGGTTTCCGCTGTTCGTCCTCCTTCCCTTCTCCCCCTGGTTCTTGACCTTCTTCCTCTAGGTCTTTCTCGCGATCTGGTTCTCCATCAGGAGGTTTCAACTCCTTCTCGGAGGATACCTTCCCGTACGCTCGATCCTTCCATCGCGAGATTCGTCGAGGTAGTTTCACCTTCCCCGCTTCTCTCCTTTCCTCTTCCTCGTTCCACTTCTCCTTTCCCTTGACCAACACTCTCCTATCTCGAGCCTGCTGCTCAAACTTCTCTCTTCGCCGTCCGTTTCGGTGCAACTTATGAGGCTTTCCCGTTAGTAGCGCGCTGATACTATTTACTTCTTTCTTGAACTCAGAGGTCTTAGGTTTCACGCGCAGGTAAGCGGACTCGGTCTCATTCTGGCCTTCTACGAACATTGCTAAGAAATCGTTAAGGTCGGCTTCTTCCACCTCGGCCGGAACTTCCACACTGAGCATGTTGGCGTTCCTCATCGTCTCCCAGACTCCGTAATGAGGACACTCCCGGGCGAAATGATTGGGACTGGTGCAGATATAGCACTCCCCGTTCGGTTTCCTTTCGCTACGAACGTCGTCTCGGCGAGTAAAGGCGTGACCCTTGACCGTTTTCCCCTTCGGCCATTCCGGTCTCTTAGCTGGCGCGCTCGTCCTAGAGGCGCCTGCGTTGGGACGGAACCTGCCTCGGAATCCTGCATGCGCTTCCCTTCCCTCGTCCTCGATATCCGACCCTTCGTCGCGCTGATCAGGGGAAGCGTCCACGCCGTGAGCGTACGCACGACGAGGGTTGGTGCGACGAGAGTAGTAGTTGCCGAGAGAATTGAGTTTAACGGCAGTGTCCCAACTGCCCATGAGCGTGGGGTTGTGACGGCGTGCGGCGGCGAATAGCGCAAAGAGGCTCGGGTATCTCTCAGAGTTGAGAGTTCCCTTCCAAACACTCGGCGCAGTGCGGAGGACTTTGTGGACAACGGCGGCTCCATCTTCTTCCATAGGGAACAGGAAGATATGGAATCGCGTACGACGTTGAAGGAAATCGACGGGCTGTTCGTTGTCGTGGCCGCGCTGCCTGAACCGCATCTCCTCAAACTCGCTCATCCGTTCCTGTAGCCACAATTCGTTGAGGAAGTGGCCCTGGATGGCGAGGAGGAGAAGGTTCCAGCTCTGACTGATATAATTGCGGTCAGTCGGTGGAAGCGTGGTCCACCACATATCAGCGCGATCTGTGAACTTCATGGGCGCGATGGCGCCCAGGTCGATTTCCATTTGTGGGGAAAGGCGCACAAGTTCCGACATTTTGCAAAGGTAGTCGATAGCCGTCTTTCCATGCCCGTCCCACCCAGGTACCAATTGCAGATTAAGCTTACGGTTGAGCTGCCAATCGAAGTTACCCGGTTGGTTGCCGTTCTGGTCGAAGGGAAGCACACCGCCTCCAGGCGGGCCTCCACCTCCGCCTCCGTTACCGCCGTTCCCGCCGTTCTCGAAGGGAGGCACACCGCCTCCAGGCGGGCCTGCACCTCCACCGCCGCCTCCGCCAGCTCCCCCACCAGGGTTTCCGCCAGGATTACTACCGGGATTGCCACCCCCGCCGCCGCCTCCATTGCTGCCCCCACCCCCGCCACCCCCACCGTTTCCCGAAGGTGAATTGCTAACGGGAGGTGGAACAGGATTACCGGCGAGAGGTAGTCCCCCTCCTCCGCCAGGCGTTCCGCTGTTAATCCTGTTAAATTGGTACGAAGTCCAACCAGCGACGGGGGGTACTGTAGTCGTGGCGGCGGTCCGAATCACACTGGGAGTGGCGTTCGCCGCAGATCCAGCGACAGAGTAACCGGCAGCAATCTTCTGAGCGGCTTCCGCATTCTGCACCTCGCGGACCGTGGACCCTTGCGAGAAACGAGGAGTGTAGTCTTGGGGGACAACATTGGCGACGTCAGTCTTGGAGCCAGGGATAGCCCACGTCGTGGGAATCTTGCCAATACCCGGTAGTACGCTGACGGATCCAGTGTACGCGGCCGAAAGAGAGGGCGGAACGTCCGCCCATCTCAGGCTAGGCTTATTGATGGTTGACGTCGGGACAGCTTCCTCTACCTCCGGGGAGGGAGGAGACTGCGTTGTCTCCAAGTCGTTGGGATCGTGAGCGACGTTGAAGCCAGAGTCAAGAGGCTGTTCCGCGGTCGGGGGTACTCGTCCACCGCCTCGAGTCTTATCCGCCTTGTAGTAATTCGTGCGGATGTCCTTAGCTTCCACGCGGTGCTCTGAGATGAAGGCGTTCTTGATCGCTTGGTCTTCCACCAAAGCGCCGTAATCGGGTCGACTCAACAACTTGGCTAGCTCGTACTCGGGGTAATCTCGACCGTAATCAGATCTAACGGAGCTCCGCGTGGAATCCACAGAGCTCAACGTATCAAATCCTTGTCCGGTGTTGACTCTTCGGATAGCGTCAAGGTAGATGTGGACGTGCCGCATAGCGCGCTCCAACCTCATCTGCAAAGTCCTGCACGTCATGAGAATGGTCGATCTGCTCAGGTTTTCTTCGAGCAGGCGGAGTAACTTCCAATCCGAGTCCAATGGGAACCTCGCGCTGCCAGCCTTGTTCATGAACTCGTACAGTCCTTCGAGGATCTGATGAACGGCGAGGCAGACATGCGCGAACTGCTCAAGATTGACATGATTGAGGCAGTAATGGACCACAGCGCCTCTCTCCTTCTCGCCAAACGCCATAAGATCATACTTAGTAAATTTAACCTTGACAAGGGATTTGACGGCTTGATCCAAAGTGTCCCAGAACCACTTGCGGTGAGGAGTCTGAAGGCGGAGAAGAACGTCACGAAGGACGAGAGTTTCAACGGCGGTCTTGCCAGGCATGACGTGATCGTTGGCACCGAAAGGTGTGAGTGGGTCGTGGTCGGTGAGAGGATCGTAACGAGGATGATACCTCGCGACGGACGCGTGCAGCGGTTCGTTATAGATCTCGATACTGCGAGCGAACGAGATAAATAAGCGACCCGGCTCTCGATTGTAGAGCAGCGCTTGAGAAATGCTGTCGCCCCCAAGCACTCCCGCGGTAGGTTTGGCCACAATTGACTGGCCCTCGGTGGGAGTTCTCGATCCTTCCTCGACCGCAGATGGTCCCGGATTGACGAGGGATGCCAGAGAAGGAGTCGCAGATGCGAACTCAACTTTCTCCTCATGAGCCGCTTCCTGAGCTGCGCCGCGACGAGTGAAATCGTGGAGGAATTTGTAACGCTCCGCAAGTTCCTCAGGACCAATGGCATTATCCGCTCCTCCGGAGTCGGGGGAATCGACGAGGCCAAAATTGATAAGGCCTTCGTCAAAACCCGACTCGACGGAGTTGGAGACAGTCTGCAGGGAAGGTATCGCGTTTTCACCGCTAGTGGCGTCGCTCGGCGTCGTCGAAGTAACACGGTGGATCTTTATGCGGTAGTTGGCCGGGTTAGCGTCGGTCGTCGTATCTTGGAGGACTGGAGACGGGGCATTATAGCGAGATCCACCTGCAGGAGGGATCTCAGCGTTTCCCGCGTTCGCAGCGGTGGCTGCCATCTCCAGGACTTTCTCAGCGCCGCGGGTGCGCCCAAGAGCGTCATGCACATGGCTAGGGGCGGAAGCGGCGCTAGTGTTCTTGGAATTGGAGGGGACGCCGCTCTTGTTAGAAGAGGGCTTCCTCGTGGCCGTTTGCTTCAGCTTCCCTTTGGGAACATTTGCTAAGCTCATGATGGTTATGAAGAAAGGGGATTTGAAGAGTTATTGGGGATTATATAGGGTGAAGATAGGAGAGCGCCAAACATCGCCAGACAAGGCCGGCGTGGTTCGGCGCGGGTCGGTCGATCGTTCCACGCGCTCGCGATGATGGTCGTGCTGCACGAGATTGGTGCTGGGTATGGGTATCGACGCAGCTGACGTCGATTTCTCGAGCATTCAACTTTTCGCTCGGGCGCAGATTAGAACGACCTATAATTTGACCCATGCTCAACGCGGGAGCGGAGCAGGTCGTGTTGTTCGAGTCGTAGACCTACGTTCCACCGTCGCATAGATTTTCAAGAATTTGAAATATACATTCGCTGACGTTTCAAGTCGTTTCGAGGGTATAGTCGAGGGAAACGACTTCCCCTCGTAGTTCTCGATAGCTAGGATGGAGGCGTGATACGCCTCGACATTCCTTGGCCAGCAAAATCGTCTTGAAGTCGTACACGCCGGGGTCTCGATCGAATAAGATCGGCTTGTCGATCCAGCTTGGTGGAGTTCCCAATGTGTCCACCACTGTGAAGCGGATGCTTCAACACGGAGAACTCCTCGCTGGTCGACAGCCGCGAAGTCTAGTTGTACGGTTGAAGTACAACGAGACGAAGTAGGTGAGTTCACACGCGAGGTGGAACTCAAACCTGTAACCCTGGCTAAGGGATCTTGTCACCCGAGACCGGACTCATTACCTTGAGGGGGGAGCAGTTCTGGTTGCTCAGCCGGCTTGATTGAATTGTGAGTCCGGCGCACGTACGAGTCTACGTCGTAGTATGCATGTAAGAGTAATTGTATTACGTAATGATCTTCTACTATATACAACGGTAAATACGCAGACACGCTACTTGATAATCGGACTTAGAGTAAAATAGAGAAATATAGAATATACAAATATTAGTCCGCGTCACAATGTTACCTGCAGTTCTTCCGATGCAAAGAGCACTGCATATATTGGACAGATGAATGATACACTTGTCAGAGAGTCAATTGGAGTCACAGAGACTCAACTGGAGTGGCCCCTCCAAAGCAGTGTTTGTACTGGATGGGCTGCGAAACATTCTCCGGGAGAAGGGCGTCCTTCGGAAATGGAAGAGTGCCAAAAAGATGAAGTTTCCCTGTCGGGTTATAGAAATCAGCAGCAAAAATACTCCGGTCCTCGTAAGTAAATCGAGATTCATGACTGTCATATTCCAGTGGCTGCAGTTGAGCTCACATGTGCTTCGCGAGACGTTCAATTATCATATACCGTTCCATCAATCAGCAGGTTCTGTGCTTTCAGACTCTGGCTACAGTGTTAATCCGCACAACTCTCTATTGAGAAGAGCTTCCATTCTGGTCACATCTGGTTCCATCCGGCAGAATTCGAGACGACGGGTTTTTGATAGAGATGACAGCCCTTTGATAGCGTTGGCTTTTAGTGACCGAATTATCCATTATTGGGAGGGCTTGTTCCGGCATAGTTCCGTTCTCGTAATGAAGCCCCACACGTTCATTCGGTACTTCGCCGAAATCTGAAAATCCTTCCGTCATCGATTCAGATGGTTAGCAGGTGTCCTCGGCGGCATTCACTACCAATAGGCATCACTTTGCAGTGCAAAAATGTTCTGGAAGTGCAAAACACGCGGATTTTCAAAGGCAACTGATTTTTGCATTTAGGCTCGCTCGTCACCCGGGTTGCCCGCGGATCATGTTGTAGGGGACGTCTAGACGTAGAGTGTGCGTACGACAGCGCATTAAATCCCGTTGGTCAGAGGCAGCGCTCTAGTAAATTGTGGCCTTCGGTGCACCATGACCCCACCAAAATCTCGCAATTTTTCTTCATATTCTACTATTAAAATGCTGTCGGTCGAATCTCCGCCCGAATTGAACTGCATTTTGCACTGCAAAGTGATGCATAGTAATCCGTCGCTTAACCGCTCAACCTCCAGGGGAACGAACCCATTGAAGAACTCACTCACTGATACCTATCCTAGCGCTAAGCCAGTCCATTGGTCCTGGAGCTGAGCTAGCTCGGGCCCCGACCGCCATCTGTACACGATTAATTATCTACATCTCATTTTGACATTGTTCACGTGCCAGGTTGAAGCGGTTCAACCATCCGAGTTCGCGCAGTTCAATTGGAGTTCAGCTACGAGCATATATTTCTCAACGCGCCTAGCGAAGCATGGAAGTCTAATAAAGAATAGGTACTGCGCAATCGCGAACGCCCGTTAAGCCCGGAACAAACCGTCTCAATCATGAATTAATTTAGCTCGCAGCGCAGGGATATCCCAAGCTGATTTCCCCTGACGATTTCGGTAGAAGAGGACATCACCTATCGCGATCCAGTTAGCATGGTTCAATTATTCAAGGTCGCGCAAAGGCTCACCCTCATCCTCCACAAACTGGCAAAAGTTGTAGTTGTACCAAAGTACCTGGAAGACATAGGCATCGGAGCGGTGGTAATGCGGGCCGATCGTCTTGCGCAGGTGGCGAGTCGCCTCCTCTCCGTGATACCAGGGCATCATGGGGAAAAAGTGGTGTATAACGTGGTAGTGCGCCACTGAATCGCTCCGAAATTAGTTGCAACCTCTGTTAGTTCAAACTCCACATACCATCATGTAAAAAGAAACGGCCTTGCCATCCCAGGAACTCGCGGTCAATGGTAGCGGCTGCGCCACGCTGGAAGTTCCACTGCCCCTTGCGGTAGTGGGGCAGTTCGGGGTCGGTGTGGTGCAGATAGGTGATCATGATGAACCAATGGGTAACTAGCAGCCATGGAACGCCGTACAGCTTCATAACCGGGCCGGTTCCGAATCTGGAGCAAAAAGTGTAAAGGAGGACACCCATCCCAATGAGTCCAAGGTTGGACATGATGACGGCGTTCCCTTGGCCCTTTGTGAACATAATTGCATTCGCTGAACGCACGAAATGAGGACGTTGGATAGCATAGGACCAATGAGCTTACGGTTGAAGTGGTTGGACCAGCGAGGATACCGCTTTTGTCCAGATACGTTGAAAACTGCGATTGTGTTAATAAGACTCGGCGACTGCTGGGGCGCGAGTGCTCACTGAGGTACGCGGGAAAGGCAATCACTTGCTGGCGAAGGAGCGAAAAAATAGTATACAGCGGGGTATCCCCGAAGTGTTCCTCGAGATCGTGGCCCTCGGCGTCTGCCGGAAGCCGCAGCTCCGTTCGGGTGTGCGGGACATACACCTCATCGTTTTCGACTGAGGCGTGGTTTGAGTGGTGTCGGTGGTGTACGAACCTATCGTAATCCGGTTAGGTTAGCATGGTTCAATTGTTCATGTACGAACCTCCAGCTGAAGTACGGAGTGAGGAGGGCGGTGTGAGTGATCTGAAAGACATTCAACTTCAAAGCTCTACGCCACGCCATAAAGCTGGAAGTACGCACGAATCCAATGAAATCGCAAAGGCGTCGATTGGCCGAGAAGGCACCGTGCCCGCACTGGAAGGAATCTGCGTCAGTGTTTCTGTAACCAATATAGAGACAAATCTCGAACCTCGTGCCCGATAACCCACAACCCAGTAAATGCCAGACCTTGGAACCACCAACTGGGCGCCAAACAGTTAGTGAACCGTTCGGTGGACAACAGGGAGTGTTTCATACTAGGTCAACCAGCACGCCCAGGTAGCGATATCCAATGCATACGGCGGCAATCCAGACTCAACGAGTTTCAACTTGAGAGTTGTGTCGATCTGGAGCCCGAGAGCGAAGAACGTGCCCGCGATAATGAGGTCGCGAAGAAGATACCAAAGCGCCAGCGATGTCTTGCGCTCGAAGAGATGCGCCGGGATGTTATCCTTGATATCCTTCAACGTGCTAGAGAATAGGGGTGATAAGAAGACGAGCACACTGAGTATAAAGGCATGCGCACTAGGATAGAGGGACAAAGTCCTGCTCCTTAGCGGTTTTCGTCGTTGCACCCATGGGAGGCAGATTTAGAATTTCTGTCGTCCAAGTGCTGGCCTTATGGGCAAACAGCCAACAGTCGACTTTTAGAACATACCTCCTTCGGTACACCCATCTTTCACATGCATTTCGAAGTCATCAATCTGATATTGCTGAGGTGCGCGATTAAATTACTATCATCCTTTTACTTCCGTACATGGAAACGGTTATTTCGAAGCTCCGAAAGACCGGGTTTTCCCGCAATCCTTATATTGAAGGTGAGTCAACCTCGAAAACGGCGATTCCTAACTTTTGGGAAATTTTCCTCGTTCAGGAAAATTTCCATTGGTCCGGGAAGTACCCAGACTGGTTCGCTACCTACCAACATTTCTTCCTACTCACGCAAAATTAGCCTTCCGGTGCGAGATTTGTCGGCTGCCCGCACGTGGGACCGCGAATCAATAAAATATTGACAGAAGACTCGATTCAGAATGTTGAACATTTCCGAAGCGATTTTTCAGAAATTCCAAAGGCTCCGGGTGTCAAGGATGTTTGCTGTTCAGTTGGGGCGCTCAAGATCCAGATCATGTTCCGGAAGACAGATTCAATGTATATAGATGCCATCTCACCGAAAATATCGAAAATCTGTTGTGACTGGGCACAGTGCAATCTCCCGTCAAAAAAAATAGGCGTATTTTTGGAAACGGCCCCTTCCTCGACCGGCTCCCGACGGATGCCAAGGAATGAACAGTGAGCGCGAAGTGAACGCGCATGGTTCAAACGGAGTCACCCGACAGGTGGGAACGACCACTCGAAGCATATTTAGATCTTTTCAGATCCGTACCCGCCATATCAGTCTGATCCGACATCTTCGATCTCAGAACTCTCACACTGCTATCCTTTAAGGTTTTCCAGGTTTTCCGATGGCACCCCATCATCTCCGCCATTAACGTTCGAGGCTGGTCTCACTGCGAACCATGTTCGTCGAGGGTGCTGAATATCTGAAGCGGCGCAATGTTCCCTTCTCCCCTCCCAATGTACGTGTCCTATGTGTGTTACCTCTGAACAAAATACTCACTCGGTCGGCTCATTCTTCCAGGTCACCTGGAAAGAACTTCGTGCTGCAATTCCCCTGGAACTCTACGAGAAATCGACGTTCCGAGGTCTTGTCAGTCTTGTCCAAGACGTTACGACTGTCTATGCTCTTTACGCGTTGTCTCTTCGGATCGACTCGTTCGCTGAGGGTGTCAACCATCGGTTCCAATTGTCCTATCCGGTATCCGTCGCGCTTTACTGGACGCTGTGGGCGTTGTACTGGGTTGCTCAAAGCATCGCAATGGCTGGATGTTGGTGTCTAGGTTCGTGCTGGTATATGTTGCGCCAGTGAATGCCCTAGCTAACGGGGCCCAGGGCATGAAGCGGGACATCAAAACATTTCCAAGTACGGGGTCGTCAACGATACCGTTGGATATTTTCTACACACAGTGAATCTTTCATCCTTCCTTGATCGTCGTAGCTAATCCACGGTAGTGTCTCCTCACCCCATATTTCGCCTGGAAACGCTCGCACCACACGCACCATGCAAGTCCTTTCTGCCCCAGAAAAAGACATTTACTGATCATTTTGGGTTTAGCGAACGGTAGGTTCGATTGAGCGAGACGAGAACTATGTTCCACGGACGCGCGCCGAGTTGGGTTTCACAACGATGGAGCAACTTCACGAAATTTTCGAGGAGACTCCTCTTTACACGCTTGGGCGACTGCTAGTTATGCAGCTGCTAGGCTTCCAAGCCTACCTTCTTTTCAACACCTTGGGTTGCCCGCGGGACCCACCGGGAACAAACGTGCGTTTGAAATCTTTATCCTATTTGCTCGGTTTAACGGAGTGGAACAGCACTTCTCTCCCTCCTCGGTATTGTTCAAGAAGGCTGAATATTATAAGATCGTCGGATCCAACGTTGGCTTGATTGTGGTTAGCTCAGTCCTGACTCGGTACGGGTTGCAATTCGGATTCGCCGCCGTCTTCAAACAATATATTATCCCTTACCTCGTATGTTCAATTTCTTCCGAACGCGGAGGGGTTCTGATTCTAGGAACATCTGCAGCTATGCCACCATTGGATTGTCATGTTGACCTTTTTGCATCACTCAGACCCCACCATCCCACATTATCGCAGTGGGGAGTGGACGTTCCTGAGAGGCGCACTAGCCACGGTCGATCGTCCTCTTCTGGGGTTCATCGGGCGCATGTACTTTCATAATGTGCGCTCTCCGTCGAACACCATTACTCGCGCTAATATTTCTCACAGGTCTCCCATGACCACATCGGTCACCATCTCTTCACCGCCATACCATACTGTGAGATTTGCTCCAAAATTTGTATATTCAACCATGCTGATGATTTTCGTTTAGACAATCAACCTATCGTGACAGAGAAACTGAGATCAGTGCTGGGGGAGCACTACAATTACGATTCAACAGTACGCATGTTTGACTGACTGCATCCGGGTTAAAATTTACATTGCCTCTGCAGAACACATTCTACGCACTTTACCGCTCATTCACTCAGTGCCTCTTCATCGACGATGACGGGGAAATACTGATGTATCGAAATCGTGAGGGAAAGACTGCGAGAGACGTTCGAGTTGTGCCCGAGGTACAAGAAGTGGTGCAGGAAGTTGAGGCTCAGTAAAATTAGATGAAGGATTTAGTTTTTTTAGCTGGGGTTCACGTCCAAGGTTGGAATATTATGTGTAATCTCGTAGGATGAAGAAATGAAAGCTCCAATAGACTGACTACGGTTACGCGCGGTACGAGCGAGATTTGTTCTCGCGTCCGTCCACGAGAGACTAGACTATGGTGTACACTCGGAAAGCAGTGAGTTCCAGCAGCACCTTTCAATTGATTGCGCTTGACTTATGTCTGTACCCGTAATGCAAACATTTCGAACGCTCCGGTCTGCTCCGGTATGTGCCGAGACATAACGGATCCGTCGTCGGATCTGAGGCTTGCCGAGGTTCGATTGCATCAGAAATTGTTGAACCACCATCACTGCATCTAGCTTCTCCATCAGAGAAGCCCGCAACTCATGAGCCCGCTCAGAGGAAGCTTACAACCCGTGGTGCAAAATTCCTTTCGTCGCATTTCCCTCGACAATGATTGTTGAAATAGAAGGCGCCCATTTCGGCAAAGACGCGAGCCTGAAAATCTGATGACATCGGTGCCTGAGTTGGACACCCCACTCAATTTCGGCGGGGCCCGCCACAATGCTCGGCTGGTAAAAAAAGGGACACACGGTGTCAAGCTGGCAGAAATGGCCCAAGGTTTCCTACATTGAACATTCGTCTGTGGTGGCGCCACGGTGGAACCGGTGTGGCGGCAGTAAAGGTAAGAGAACCAGTGTCAACACAACAAAGTGGAAGTTCATCAATGGAAGAAAGAAGGCTCTTACGGCTGCGATTGATGTGTACAACTTCTGCCGACTGGGCAGGCCAGGGCCTGATAGAAGTTCGCTCGGCTGTTTAATGACTCGTAGCAAACTCGTAAACCTGTTAGAAGTAAGGAGGCAACGCAGCGGGATTCGGACTAGAAACAGTTTTCTTTCAAGTCAACGCATGCACAACCCGAGGTAGGTAGGTAGGTAGGTAGAAATTTGTGATACTGTGGACAAATTGCACCTTTGATGTCCGTGGGATAGTACGGGCGAGGTGAGGGCTCGGAAGAGTTGGTCTCATCGCAGCCTTCCTCCTACTGCGCATCGAACTCGTGCTCGCGCTCACTTGTCAAGTGCAGTCTTAACCAGTGAAATAATGACTTGCAATATAATACATTCCCGCCGTTGGAAACGGTGCTAACATTAATTGAAAACACGGTGGAGGAGCCCCATCGCCAAGGGCCAACCACGGTTTAAGTTGGTCGGAGAGCTCTGAGTCTGCGGGCAGAAGAGGAATTAGATCTCTCGAGGCATGAGGGTAGCTGCTCACCGTCCATCCAATGCAAAACGTATTGATGCATTCTAAGAACAATTCCTGTCGACGGGACGGTGTGAACGACAGGGGTTGATACAGGACTCCACTGACCGATAAGTTGATCAACGACCCATGCCAAATCACTGTGCACGAGTAAGATTTAAAGACGCCTCTGAAGAACGGCCCGACAAAATTCCGAAGCGGGGGGATCTGCAAGACCACACGAGTTTCCCTGTTTTCAATATAGTTTGCTACGTCAGGTGGGGGATTGACAAGCGTGGCACTCGAAATTGATGTTGATAAAGCGTGTGGGCGGCAAGTTGACTTATCCGTCTTTGCCCTCGTGCACGAAGAGAATGAAGCAACAGAGCTTCTGCGCAAGTGAGGTGCATGCTGGGAGAGATTGAAGACAGCGGCGTCGCCGCATTGCGCATGCGTGTTTCATGGTTCACCTTTTCGGTGCTGGGCATCAGCTCGTGGTCACTTGTCAAGCACAGTTCGCGGCCGTCAAATGATCATCCGCGTCTCGGAGGCACACACTGGAGGATGTAAGTGAAACGTGCTTCGCCTCGGGAAAATTGCTGGGCGTGCCATTTTAATAACGACGAATTAAATTCACCGATTTGCTAATTGGCGTCGTATTTCCGAGGCAAATTGAATTTGGCATGATATTGAATACTTGACCACTCATCTTCGTGGTCAAAGAACGTCCCACATCGATCGCAGAAAGCCAAACAGGTACTGCGCAGTCGGTAGTCACACAAAAGCATTTTCGTCGATTTGCATATGGAGTTGCATGATTCCCGGTGATACGGCAGGAGGATGGATAGCTGTTGACACTTCATTTATGTCAAGTGAGATGATGGTGGACCTTGTGACGAGAAGGCCGTTATATGTGGTGGCTGCTATTCTGCGCAGAAAAGTTCTATCAAGGTCTGTGAAAGGAGCAAAGTTGAAGGATCCGATCTCCGTCCAATGGGTAACCGCTGGTTATTGACGTTTCTCAACCAAATGATGAGTGGAGTGTGGGTCGAAAATGGCGGTAGAGTACGTTTTCGGAGGAAGCTTTAGGAATGCCAGTGGGATTGAATGATCGCTGGGTACAAGGAGTTTCACTTCGAAATATCCCAGCTGTCTGCAGCCGCACTAAACACACATCAGACTTTTGACACAAACCTATGATGCTTGTACAAACTCAAACAAGGGCAAAAATGTCAGCGACGACCCTAGGTCGGCCTGATGTTGGCTTTCGGCAGAGAACCCGACTAGGACTTCAAACCCCAGCGTAGGTGATCAGGTGTCGTGTTCGATGTACGACGTGCTGATATGGCGAGACCCCGGTATATAAGGAAGACATCCTCCAGATAACGGGGTATGGATAGAGTTAAACCCTGAGAGTGATGAATAGTGACTGGGGTTTAAAGCGAGAGTCAAGCCCGGTTTCAGACCAAAGTAGAGGCTGAGATTAGACAAGGTAGAATCTACTGCTACTTTTATACTAAAGAAAGCCCTTGGTGATCGCTCAGTGCCTGGTAACTAATTAGCGTTTACACGGCGGACAAGGGCTTGTCCTTTTTAATTTTGGCGCTGGATGTCCTTTGACACGGCTTTGCCGTGTCCTTTTCTTAACTCCGGCCGCTTTGGCCTTTCGGGGTCTTCCGCGGCCACGCTGCATCCACGCGTTCTCGGGGATTTCCAGCAGAAAAGTGATCTCAATAAAGATTTTGCGCTCTTGGAGTGAGTATTAGTTCAAAACCTCCAAATATTTCTGGTAAAATAGGCACAGCACTGAGCAGAAGATTGGAAGGTAAACATACAAAAACCCACCAAGAAGGTGTCCTAAGTTGAAATAATGCCCCGTTCTGTTGCATCCACTGACCGAACTCACATACAACTCAGCGGGAACAATCTTGAGCCCCTGTAGAATGATACTTCATTTTTTTTCCAACCCAATAGGGGGTGGAGCAGGGTGGAATGGCGGGTTTGAACATTGATGTGACCATTCAAACTCCCCGGCAGCGCCCGGCACGATTTGAACCGTCACACTCACCTTGATGAACCCCCACAGCAGCCACTGCGGCCCCGTTTCTGGGCCTTAAAAAACCGTAAAATCACTAGCTGGTGAGATATGACAGTCCCACAAAATCCTACCTGAATTGGCTCAGTGAATAAACTCGAGCCTTCAATTCTTCATGTTCCAGACCTAGTGATGGGAAAGTTCGGTTCAGTTCAGGTTCAGAGATTTGTTGAATTTGTTGAACCTTGAACGTTTGAACTGAACCTCGGGTTCAGGTTCGGTTCAGGTTCGAACCCGTTCGAACCTGATTTCTTTTCCCACCATAAAATGACCTCAGGTTGGCCTGGATATAAGTTGAATCTCAGTTAAGGGTGCAGATACGAGTATGTAGAGATGTTCCCCACCATCCCCAGGTCCCTCAATGGTGTTTGAAGAATATTCGCTAACTGAGTTCAGCCCGACAGCCATCACATCAGCATCAAACGACGAGCTGCTCCTCAAACCACCACCCCCCTCCCCAGGAAGCTTAAAGTGTGTGTCACATAGGTGTAACAGTGTCTTTTCAGGGTGAAAACAGTCAAAAATTAACCCAAATACCCCCCAATGAGTGACCGGTAGGGTACTTGCGGTTCAAGGTTCGGTTCAGTTCGGAGGTAGTTGTGACTTGCCCGAACCCTGAACCGAACCTGAACTTCGTGTTCAGTTCGGTTCAGTTCGAGTTCGAACCGAAAGGTCGAACCGAACTTTCCCAACACTATCCAGACCTGTTCCTGTCTAGTTTTTGCCACACTTCCCTCAGGTCTTTCTTGTAGCCTTGTACTATAGTAGTGCCTCTGTAATCTGGCAAGTTTCCAATAATATTTTACGACAAACTGAACTCAAGAGCTGCAAATCATTACTTAGATCATTTTTCTACCGGAAATCCCCGAGAACGCGTGGATGCAGCGCGGCCGCGGAAAACCCCGAAAGGGCCAAAGTGGCCGGAGTTGAGAAAAGGACACGGCTTCGCCGTGTCAAAGGACATCCAGCGCCAAATCAGCAAAGGACAAACAATTGGCGTAGAGGAGAACGATTGTGTGTTCTCCTCTCTGTACGATCAAATTGTCCGCTGCGTCGGATTTTACAACCCCTGGACCTCCTGTACCCTGATCAGTGTGATGCTATATTACCGATCAGGTGTTTCTGTCTTTGGCCGTCGTGCCGAACTTGGAACCCCGATGTGTCGGTGTGGATTTGGGCGTGCCGCGTTATGATGCGTGATCATGACAAAAAAGGCTGCAAGACCGCAAGACCACATACTTTCTCAGTACATCCTGAGATGAGTAAGAAGTAAATTTTGGCAGTATTAGCTTACTATGAGCCCTGAAATGCTTCTCCCAGCCTTTTTTTACCCCCACAACTTATGGTACAAAGTTCAGCCTTCGCCAGACCCCCCCCCCCCCCCCACCCCCCCATCCGGAATTTTAATCCCGACGTGGGCTGAATTTTTGATGGCTGGTCGGCTGCCACGGGCCGATGGCATCCTCACGACATTTTGGGAATATTAATACAAGAGAGCGCTGTTACCTCAAGCTATCCCAGCTGAGGCAAAGTCTCACCATAAACACCTGAGCACAGTTTTGGATCATAGACCGCCCGTGCGGTGGATGGTTTGGCAGGGAGTGCTCTGGAATGTACATTTATTATTTCGACCATAGACACAGCCGTGGCCCATGAATTTTTGGAACCAAAACATGGATTGCAAACATGTCTTGCTTTTTGCCCACATTTTGGGAACCCACCCAGAGGTAAACCAAACCGATTGAATTTATGGATCATTTTGGACCAATTGGACTCCCAAATCCATACGGAAAACCAGCTTCCTTCACAGCCGCTTCGAGGATAACGGTCACTGTAACGGGTTTCAATTGGATTCTGAAATGGGTGTTACCAGAAATCTCGGACCGTTTGTGACTGATGTGATACTATTGTGACTTATGTTTGGGTTATCCTCTCCGCACTGGTAGTGTTGTAGTTAAGGGTCTTATTAAGGGTACTCTCCAAAATTAAGGCCTTAAGTCTTGTTAAGGCTTATTAAGGGTGCTCAAATTAAGGGCCATATTAAGGGTTAATTCCTGAAATAGTCGTGCCCGGGCGCTGCACAAATAGGACACAAAAATGGAGTATTAACTTTCGTATTCAGCCCAGAGCCTTCCTGTGTCAGCTCCTTGTCACTGTGCTCAGCTGCAGGAAGTTCCATCAGTGAAATTTCCGCTGCTTTGAGCCATGGAAGAAAATATCTGAAGACTATTGAACATACCCTCAAGCTGTGAAATTACGATCCAAAACAGCTACGGTTTGTGTTCAGTTCACGGGACAGATTATACAATGGAGGTGAGAGTACTGAAACATTTACCGCAGTGATTATTTTTGATGGGAGAATGTTGAAACTTAAGGGTTAATATGGGCTTTAGATGTGACCCGCGCGATATTAAGGGCTTAGTCTTAACATGACTTAAGCCCTTAACCCTTAACTGCAACACTGCGAGTCCGCAGCACTACATTGAATGAGACCTTGCTTGCAGAATACTGTGCAAAATATTTCCGAGGCAACTTGGTGCTTTGACAGCTCTCCTGCAGGAGCCTGTTAAGAAACTAAGAAATGTGCAGCCAGCTGGGGCATTTAAGGAATTAAATTAAGGTTGAGTCAAATCTGGCAAGGACTAAGATTTGACAATGTTGAACATAATTTTGGATCACCTCAGACAGAGAGGATAGGATCATTTGATTGCACAAAAAGTGGTGCCATTACGAGGTTGGAGAGACCTTAACAAGCAAGGTAACCAGCATTTTTGCACAAATTGGGTGGAAGACAAGTGGGAATTCAATTCGGGTACTATCAAGTGCTCATCTTTGCAAAAGAATTTGATGGCACTTATACACCCTTGACAGCTAAGTTAAGTTCAAAACAATAGATACAAATTGTTTTCGAGCTCAAGTTCAGCTAGCTTCTGCTCCACACTTAATTTAGTTCGTCCTGGTTTAAGCTCAGCTTGCGGGCGAGTTCCTCTTCCAACAGTGTCAAGTATCTTGGGTTTGGTTAGTAAGAATACATTTCCTTGCTCTGCTGCAGTAACAAGGGCCAAAAGGGAGATTTGGGGTACTCAAACCGAAGTTGCGCATCGATTTTGAGCTAGCGTTAAATGCTGCTCAGCCCAACCTTGATGCAATGATTTGGGTGAAAGGAGCATCGCTTTTCCTTTTTTTGGAATGGCCCGGACACTTCCGGCTTATTCCCTACCGGATAGGATAACCGGAATCAATGTATAGGACAACCCGGGATCAACATATAGGATAGCATGGGATCGACAGAGTATAGTGAAGGAAATAATATTCAATTTAGTTGAGTCCCAAATGAGATGTATAAAATTCAGTTTCGGGCTGCATCAATTGTTATGAATTGTGGAGCTAACTTAATTCCCATTTTAATTTAGGCCCCAGCGCTGTTAGTCTGTAGTTAACCGCGCGATCAATACAAGCAGGGTCGGGTTATTACATAATCTTCGGAGTTTGAAATCCCCCTCTCACTATTCAGGACCTTCAACACACCAATTAGCCTAAGCTAAGAAGCCATTCCCCTTGTAATTCTACTCACTCATGCTCTGTATCCTCAGAATATCCCCGGGGTGCTAGACTATGACAGCAGACATGTTTAGCCTCGTCAGCGGCCAACCCCTGAAAGTTCGGCATCGCGGTTCTTAGCTCTGGAAGAAAACTGCAAGGGAGGGAGGTGCCATCAGACCTCGTTCAGTGAGTAGAATTCTTCCAGAAAACGTGTGGAATACATGTCCTGGCTCCTGAGGTGCAGTTCAACATCTGAGATTTTGATAAGGGACCCTCCAATCAACTGTCAAAGGGAATCGACAAACTACGATTGAACAAACGAGGTACGAGTTTATCGTTGTAGTGTCTGTATATAAGAGACTACAGCGCTGTGAATATCTTGCAAGGAATCAATTTCACGGCTTGTTGACGGCACTTCAAGATTGTTGGCTAATTGAGGCAAGATTGAGGTACCGTCGAGGTACCGTCAGTACTCAGGTCGCGTGGAATTACCCCCATAGGAACGCGGTTCTGAAGGCGAGAACAGCTCAATATTTTCTGGTGTGAGCGCCGACCATGGTTTGTATGAGCGCGCTTCAACTCCATGATCAAAACAATAAAGTCGCGTCAGCCTACCGACTTCATAGACTTTGCATGGACCAGCGGGAGACTGACACAGCTTCGGCCACTGCCACAGACTCAAAGACTCTCCGATTGGCGAAACACTGTATGTTTGCACCAAGCATTCCAATCCCGGACTGAATGTCGAGCAACTTTCGAGTGTCGGAGTGTCGGAGTGCAAGTTGAGTGCAAGGGTGAAGTGATGGCCGAGGGTCAAGCGAGCGATCAATGATGCTAACACTTTCTGCCGACGGGGTATACTTAATCCCGATCTTGAAATGCGGGAGGCAGTAAAATCAGTGGTGGACAATCGACATGCCCGTTTTGCAACTTCCACGGAAGGGAATCAGATATTAATTTCGCATTCTTATTTACGTGGTCTGCACAGCTTAACTAGTTGGCCACTGCCAGGCCAGCGTGGGTACACGTTGATCAGACGTTCTGTTCGACCCTGCAGTGATGATTCTGCCAAGATTTTCCTGCGCACAGCCGCCCAACAGCCGCCAGCAGCAGAGCAGCTCGACCCGAATGGCCTCTCGTCCGACCTCCGCTCCCCAACTCTCATGATCTATGACCACGATTAACCGTACCCTGACGGGCTCGCCGGTTTCGCTTTCCTCTCCCTCTCGAGCCAGCACCTATGAGACTTCATCGGGGTCTTCCTCCAGCACCGTCCCAGGGCCGGGCGCTCTGAGCGGTAAAGCGATCAAAGCGTTGGGACGAGTGACCATCCGCGGCATTGACCATCTGGTTATACTCCGGCAGCTCTCCGTCATCGCTCACCACTTCCCGCTTGCAGATGAGAAAGCTGGTTTTGTCAAGGATGTAGAAGAGATCTATGCCGACACACTAGAATTTTCCAGGCGCGTTTCTGACTCAAAACATAACACCATTCAAGTTGATTTAAGTTAACTGGACGTGCGTAGGCAAGGATTGTATCGCGAAGAAATCAATAGAAGAGCCCTGCGATTACTCCTAGGCCAAATAGGCATGGGCGAAACACAATATCTTGTGCGGGTACTTTCACGCTGGGATCGTCTTGAGCTACGCATTTTCCTCTCCGAAATCCTGATCCAACTCGCCCCCCTGTGGTAAGTGCAACCCAAACCGGCAATGATGAAGAATCTTGACCCTACTGATGCAGGAACCCGCAGCTCGGCACTGTCTTTTTTACCCCACTGCTCAGCGCTTACTCAGAGAGCGAAAAATCAGGACACGTCTCGATATCTCCGTTCCTGCTATTTATTTCAAAGCTCGTCAGAAGCCGCGCTTCTGCCTGCCGTGCAGTGCTCGACGTTGGTTTCCTCGACGTGCTGATCCTTATCCGTTCATTGAACGACCTGAATAAAGAAGATGTCCTGTCCGACCTCGAATCAAACCAGAGCGATCCATCCCATCGCAAACGAATTCTAGCTGTCAGCAACGCTGTGCTGCTCGACATTCTCGCGTATCCAGAACTTCGCCCCGTCGTGCTCAACCATCCGATTTGTTCGACTTGGGTTACACCGCAGATTATAACCACCGAAATCGCTCCCTTCACTTCTCGCGAGAGAGCCCTGTTCCTAAATTCCGATCGAGATATCCCGGACGACAACTCGTTGTTGTACTTAACTCTCGACCTGTAAGGCATCGTTTCCCCTATCATGTCAGCCTGCAGACTAATTCAACGGATAGCCCGACCGTTTCTGACCTCGGTTATATCGAAGAAATGGACCCCGGCGAACTCGTCGGCTCTTTGGCGTTTGGAGTAGAACACGATCAGGCATTACGCGTATTCCTCCTTCGAAGCCCTTACACAAAGAAGGTTGCACTGTTGTTAAAAATGATTCAACACATGTGGGAGCACAGGTAATTTTTTTCCATCCTCGGAAATTTGGCGTGTTCAATTGTAATTGCCTCCAGTTCCGCGGCTTCCGTCTCCTCCCGTCTCCGCACGCGCTACAGCCTCCTCTTCTTCCTGCGCCTCATCACGGCCATCGCCTGGGGCCCAAGCAACCGCGCCGCGCTTCTTGATGCGGGCATACTTGACTTCCTGGTTCACATCGTGCAGACCGAGGTCCCCGAGAGCTACCGAGCGATTATCGACGTCGATGTTCCCATCTTATCGCACGTCCCGGATGACCAGCGAATCCCTGCCATCATACGTGAGCAGGGTCTAGGACATCTACTTGGCGGGCCGCTCGCCAAGACGTCCCGCTTGGTTGGACTCATTTCGGCTGCGTTTGGGGCGCTGTTTCCTGAGGACGTGAGGCCCGACTCCACCTGCAGGTGAAGAGACTCATCCTTGCGCTGACTGTCGACGAGACTGTTTGAACTGTCGTATGACGGACGCATTCCTCTCTCTCTTCTTCCATCACAAACTGACTCGATACCCTCACTGGCACGACATACCCTTCGCTTTCTCCTTTGTATTATCCCGCTCCCTCGTGGACTTGAAATTTGTTGTAGGATCCGTGTACCCTCCTTGCCTCTCGCAGCAGTACACTCCTAGCCCTGTATTCTCCCGCTACAGCTTCACTCGAGTATTCATTTCGAGGTCTATGATATTCACAAGGCTGGCCCGCTCAGTCAAAAGATTGAAGCTTCGTTTCCAGTAACTGAAGAAAGTCGCGTGTTTATCGTCAAGCTGCTTCGACTCACCACTTCTTGGTCTATAATGCGCTTTCTTGGAAAGAGTGTGGGTTGTATTTACGCCTGCCTCTCAATCCTCCAACGACTTTTTTGACGGTTGAAAAGTGCTAAAACGATGTGGTAACCAAAAGGCGCAGAATCGGCAGTTGAGGACTCAGAAGCACATGCGCGATCTTCAAATTTTTGGGGCTCTTGACACACGCGTGTCCGTGGTTTACCTATCTCATTCAACAATGAAGCGCGAGGTTGCACATACCAATCAGTATCGAAACTCCAACTACCAGACGTACCTTCGATCTCCTCATTCTGCCGTTTCTGAATCGATCTTTCTGCCTTTGCCCAGTACTCCTCACCGCCGGAAGCAATATTGTCTCCCAGCTTTCCAGTGCATCTCCCAGGTGCGTGAGTTGAGAGAACATTGGGTGACTGAAGTCCACTCGGGGTGGACCGGAGTCTCCTCCGCCAAAGAGCGAGAGCAGCTCTATGGACAGGCGTTGCAATCGCAGTTGGGACAGACAAGGAAGGAGTGCCGGGACCACTGGGCAAAGGGATATGGCCAGCCGTATGGTATTTGTATAAACCGTGAGGATCTTTTTCAGATCGGTTTCCCCTACATACGACGCGATGCAGATGTCGCGGACATGCTGCGGTGTTGGAGTTTAGACGCAATTTCATCATTCTGCCAAGCGGCGCCCGTGTCACTCGGAAGGGGTACTGCTCGTCCACCTCCTCACGGTGGGAGATCCGGCTCGATCCTGGAGTGCCAGGGGTGGTGTAAGCGCTTGAATAACCCAAAAAAAAGCAGGAAGCACCAAATCTGAAAAGCATAGATAAATTTACCTCGCTTGTTTCCGGTGGCCCATACTTACCCCTATCCGAAGTAGGGAATTTGAGGAAGATGGGATCAGGGAGTTAGGGTGCTCGTCTCTTCGAGCCATCTTGCCCGACTGCTCAATTGTGCACAACCCTACGCACGAAAAGCCAATTACCTCTAATATCACACCAATCGCCGAGGCTAATTTCCTCTGCTAAACGATACCAGCGGAGAAACAGTGTACACTCCTAGCATGAGCACAATCGCAGAAGATTTCGCCCTTCCCGTGGAGCTGGAGGAGCGGATTTTTATTATCGCTGCGTCAATAAATCCACGATCTATCCCTAATATGATCTTGGTCGCTCGGCGCGTGCAGACTTGGTACGCAATATATCATCCAAAAGAATGGCCACACGCTCACTCCGGTCCAGGCTTGAACCGCACCTTTACAAAAGTTTTATCTTATCCTATCGTGATCCCAGCGAGCTTCCCCCTATCCGAGTCGCACCAGATGCATTCGTGGGAATGGCAAACTCGCGCCCCGCACAGCAGCATGTCCGCAACATCTGCATCACAGACTACATGGACGAAATCGACCTCGAACGGATTCTCTCTGCTTTCAGAGGTCTCACGAGGCTCGCCATACCTTTCTTCAACGTAGATGCGCCGCTGCTACCCTTCCTGGCTCAGGTGCCGCTGCAGCGCCTCTCCATCAAGCTCCTCCCCATTTTTGGTGCAGACTTGGGGTTGTCGCCCGTGGATTTCACCCATCCGATGTTTGCCCACGTAACGCACTTGGACATCCAGGAACTCTCCTTCGAGGAGCCACCTGAATCCGACCAGCCAGCGCGGTGGAGTGGTTGGTCGCATTTGGCCTCCCTGTCCCACATTTCCTTCTGGAACTACTACGACCGCCCACTCTTCAAGGAAATCCTTGCCACCTGCCCAACACTGCAAGTTTTCATCGTTGTCGTAGCCTCAGAGCAAATGTCAGACAACACCGTCTCCGCAGAGTGCGCACGCGATCCTCGTTACATCGTGGTCGTCGTGAAAGACTTCCTCGATGATTGGGAGGGAGATGCTACGGGGGGCGAGGACTACTGGGCCAGGGCGGATCATTTTTTAGAGGAACGTCGCTGTGGGAGAATTGAAGGCAAGTGTCGTGTTCTTGATTTTCCTCGACTGACTCGAGAGTCGTAGCTTCCCGCTATATCGTTGAATGAGAATGGGTGGTGGTCGTAGTCGTTGAACAAGCAGTGGTATACTTTTACCGAATTGAAGTAGGACGAATCTGCAGGTCCGGATACGAGGGCAGGGAGTTAAACGTCTAGTATACAATATATACAGATGCTGCGATTATGAAAATAAGCGTGTGTCTGTGGGCTAAGAAAAAGGAATGACAAGACCTTCAACTTCCCCAGTCTGCCGTTTCTTGCAAAAATCTTCCGCTTTGGTCCAGCAGTCCTCACCGTGAATGACGCCCGCCTCCCAATCCTCCAGCGAATTTTCGACCACTATAACAACGCAACGAACATCTTGCCCAAAATCGACGAGCTCCTCGTGCCAGACACTGGCGTGAGACGATTTGAGAACGAGGAGGCGTAGAGTTCTGCAGCGGGCAAGGACATCCTGAACAACAAGACCAGAGAAGAAATCCTTGGATGCGAGATGGGTCAAGCAAGGCATTTCGAAAAGGCCGGTCCACGACGCCCAGTCGTCTTGGGCTGGCCGGTCTTGTAGGCTCAAATGAGTGAGCCGAGAGAACATCGGGTGGCCAAAGTCCACTTTGAATCCGTTCAGCCCCGGGACCCCGCCGAAGAGGGAGAGCAGATGGACAGAAAGTCGACGCAGAGGCATCCGCGCCAGGGCCGGTAGGATACCAGGTATGACCATGGAGTTCCCAAATATTCCAAGCGTCTCGATGCCACTGCACGCGGAGAGGAATTGTCCCAGTTGAGTGGGGCCCACCCAAGTGATTATCCATAGGTCGCGAATGTGTTCGGTGACGGCGACAGGACTCGAGATTACCATGCTGCGAAACTCGCGGGGGGTTCGTCGGAGAGGGAGGTACTCTCCAACTAAATCACCGTGGCATACGGCAAAGGACCTATACAGAATCGGGGTTACCCTGCAGAGCTATATATTAGCAGAGACAAAAATGTCGAAACAGGGTAAATAACCGCACCAAAGTCGTACACGTCGCGCGACGAGAAGTAGGCTGAGAACGTCGCGGACGTATATATTGGAAGCAGCAAGCATGAACACCTCCCGCTCCAGCTCGACAGGAAGCCTAGGATCCGCGCCCTCAATATTGGCCATGATGGGAGATGCGGAAAGAGTTAGGCGCCGGAACAGCCACTACTACTAAGTACTACGGACCCGGAAATTGCCGATCCTTCCAAAGTCAACCAAAAATACACTCAAGTACTTGTTCCGAACCCGCTCAGTGGTACGCTATGTTGATTGTTAAGGCCACCCGACCCTATTCTCATCCGGGGGGAAGTAGGGTAAACTTAGAAAAGCATCAGTTCTCGAACCATCGCGCGCTAAAACTTGGATAGCACGTAGCTGAGGAATGTTGGTTGCGGGACATTACTCCTTCGTAAACCGGTAAAGTTGATTCAACAAATATTCTACTGAGTCAATAGTGTAGTAAGGAATGTATTTCCGTTCTTCAGTCATTGCGAGCACCGTGACGATGTAAGTAATTGAAAACAAACAACTGTGTCTATATCCTTGAAAGTAAATGTTCTCCGGTTTACCCAAACTCACGACCCCCTCGTTTCCAATGTCTTCCCGCAAGAAAGATTGTAAAGATCACCTCAGCGCCACCAACGTCCGTTGCAAATTCGCACCCATTGACGATCCTCGTCGAAGCATTCGAGGGAAATGCGAGCGTTCGTGGCTGGAAGCGCTGCAAACCGCTGCAGGTCGACCGCCGAGAAGCTCCGGTCACGAAGAATTATGTCGATTATGGTGGGCGTACGGCACCGCTTGTCAGGGCCAAAGCGGTACTCGAGCATATTTAACAGCGTGTTTGTGCTGAATACATATGTACCGTGCAACACCCACTTCGTCAGTGCGGGCAGGAGGCCCTTGTCCGTAGGACCAAGTCCGAGGAGCACGGGATCGGTGATGGAATTGGGGATTTGATACGGCCCTGCGATTTCCAGCGTTTCGAGGGTCGGTAAGATGCGGAGGAGCTCGAGAAGTTCCGGGCCTCGAATACGGGTGCTTTGCAGCAACAATTCCTTCAATGTGCATCCCGAACGCTTCATGTGTGAGTCGACGCTAGGAAAGTCCCATTTCCAGCAGCCAATGAGCTCGAGCCGTTCGAGATTCGGAAGATTTAGAACATTGAGCATCTCCAAAACACAATACACCCTCATCTCATTCCCAAGGAAGACAAGGGTGCGAACGGAGAAGTGAGGGTGTGGGCCCGGTAAACCACGCCACGCGGTTTTGTTATTCGTGCTGATGGTCAAGTGAATGGTGTCGGGAAACAAGGAGAGAAGAGACTGGCACAGGTGGCCACTCCCTATGTGGGCAGAAAGCCGCAGAATCGGACGTGTGGGGAGGTTAGCGATCGCTTCAAGTTGCGCATGATAGATATGTCGGAAGGAAACTGCGCGCAGTTTGGGAGCGTGTACTATTTTTTCAAGCCCATCTGTCGACGCTAACACAAGAGATTCGAGCAAGGGGAAGCATCCCCCAAGAGGGAGGGAAGTCAAGTCGGGTCCATTTGACATTAAGAGGTGTTGCCACCGCCCTGCTTCTCGCGTTAGGGCCTGGACGATCTCGGGATTCGGCGGGGGAGTAGTTTCGTGCTGGTCTTCCCGTATCAGTGTGATGGAAAGTGGAGCATTCATCGAGCGCCGGAGGAAGAGTTGGAGACGAGAGACGCACACTTGCCCGCCCGTGACGGAGGTGCTTATGCATGACCACCAGACTGGCATATCGAGTAAGATGGCTCTCCAGTGGGAGCACACCGAGGCAATATGCCACGTCTCGGGTGCGACCACGGAGCTCCTCCCGGTGTATCCGGTGAACAGATGGTCGTGGATGTCGGGATGAAGGAAGATGAGCCGTAGAATGTCATCGGGGAGCTGGCGGATTTTCGACAGAATGGAAGAATATTCTGCAACGAAGGTCGCCAGAGTGGCCTCTTCCGTGGATCGTGCCGCCGATGCTAAGCATCCTGCCTGAAGTATGGACAGGCGGGCTTCAGCGGTATCTAACGCCTGTACTATCGCGTTTTTTTCCGCGTCGGAGGGCGCGACATTGGCCCTCAGACGATCACGGATGGATGGCCCCCGGAGGACTAAATCCATTCTGAGGGTAGTCAAGGCCGTATTCAGCCACGAAAGAAAGAGCCCACAATTTCAATTGAAGGCACACAAGATAACGAAGATGGTGGATGGATGCGATGAATTGATCTTTGGTAGCGCGTATCAGCGCATCAGTTCCAAACAAGACTTTGGGTTGAAGTGGGCTAAGGAATGTAGAAATTTGTAGGTTGGTTCGAACGGGGGGTGCAATAGAATAGATTATTTATTCAAGACATTCTGGGCCCTTTTATAACAATGGTGTAAACAAGGTGCGTAGAACAATGAACTCCAAGAAACAAATGGCGTCAGACCAGCTAAAATCATAGGTACGTGTTTCACCAGGCTGTGCGTCTCCATGCACGACGTGGCGGCGTACGTGTCCACGAGTCGGCTTGCAGTATTCCAACAAGGAAGTGGTTTCACGCAGTGAATTTCATGAGATGCTGCATATTTAGCTTTACAGGCCAACAATAACAAAGTGCAAAGGAAGGAAACTGGGTAAGAACACGATAAACATCCTCGAGAAACTATGCGATTCACGCGACCATTCATGGGAAATAGATCAACGCCCTGCGTCCTGGGAGCACGAAGTGGAATATCATAACTCGTGACTCGTCCCTCATCGGGCTTGGATTTCGAGTATATAGAAAGCACCACGCCGAAGATAGCCCGCAAATATATGTAGTTATCGGAGCGGAAAAAAGCGAAGTTGCGACCGCGCTGACCGCTCGGGAGAAGGGATGAAGGCGGCGCACAGCGGGTTTGGTGTACTACTGCCAGTTCCCGTGGAAGCCCCGCTCGAGCGAAACCAGAAGTTTACTCTCGAAACAGTGGGAAGTACGCTGAAGGCGCGAGTAACAATAGTAGCTAGGGCGGGGGATGCGCTGCAAAGAGATCTGGCGGGTCTCGATGGCGAAAACCAAAACCAAGATGTGGGCCTGCCGAACCGCGCAGGCCTACAAAGGAAGAGAGGTGCGATTCAAACGTGCACACAGACCGCCAAAGCTGCCAATTCCACTGCAGTTACGAGGAGGAAGCTTGATCGGACACGACGAAGCAGACGAGGAGCGCAGGAGACACAGCGATAGGACAGTAAGAGCCCGGATGAGTAGCCAGACACGACGTGCTCGCCCCCGTACTCCTCCGAGGCAGTAGAGCCGACAATACCACGAAAGAAGTTGTGGGCGTTGCCACCAGCACCAAGTCCTCCCCTCAAGGGATTCCGTGCAGAATTTAGACGATGAAGACGGCCCAGTCGGAGAGCATAGAGCTCAAAACTCCAGAAGGACGAAGATCGGCCATCAACGCACTCGCACTCGCACCCGCAACAAGAAACACACTCGCTGAAAGTGGGAGTGGGGATGAGGGCGGGAATCCGCGGGGCGTGGCGATAAGCAAAAGAGAGACTTCCGCGCCCGACAGCCGAGCAGCTGCTACGTATGGAAGTCCACAAGGCCTCGCGCCAGCCTCGGTAAAAGTCTGGGTGCGCTTGCGAGATGAATCTTCCGCCCCTTGAGCTCGGTGCCGCAACAACGAGAATAGGAAACCAATCTAGAGCCACAGGGACACCGGCGCGCCCATGTCGCGAGTCCAGGAGCGAAGACCTGTTCTCCCGGAACTTTCAAGCGCCCACCCTGAGATACTAGGCGCAGAAAATTTGGCCCGAAAAAAGATGATCACGTCGGCAGGGCAGGAGGGAGCGGGAAGCTTGCAACTCGGTATGGACGTCCACGCACAAGCACCCGCCATAGGGAAGGCGCTGACCGCAGCATCGGGGTCCGAAATTCGGGACGTGAGGGGAAGGTGGTCAATGGCGGAAAGAGGACGGAGATTGGCGTGCACCTGCGGCCGCGCTCGAGCACGGACTGAGACAAACGCCAGTGGGAAGATGCGTGGCCAGGTTTTCACCCCGGGGGTCGTACAAGTATGCGTTCGTCCAAAGAGAGAGGAGCTGGAGCATCGTAAGAATGCGAGACAGGGGAGATGTGGAGAACGCACCTTGTAGACTTCTTCTCCTCAGTATGCACCCGCGCCGTGCAGCGAAGGCGCGCCCGACCACATCACCAATCCGGACAAAGACATGGGCTGTGCGCCAAAATCGCAGTCTCCGACGCCGCAACAAGAAAGCTCTGACATGGAGCGGACGTCGGTGAGCGAGTTCCGCGCGTACACGTGCGCCTGACGCAGGAGCTCGATATGCGAGTCGGTCGGGGCGGAAGCCAGATCAGGCAAAAAGGCAGAATCATCGCATTTATCTGAACTCGTGCTTGAGAGCGAGTTCACTCCATGGACATGATAAACGGACCTGATCGTGACGACCGCGAAGATTCCTCCACGATGTCGTGCGTTTGAGGGAGAGCCGGGTCCACGATGTACGTGCGCTTGGTACCCTGATGGCGCGCAACTCGCATTCAGCGGTCGAAGCGCTGCCTACCAAAAGGTTAATGGATGCAGCACCCCCGCGCTCCGTACGCCCAAATCCTCCCGTCGAGGAACTTCGGCCCAAATAAGGGCCGAGCGCCTAAATCCGATGACAAACGAGGTCGCGGGTACTAGCGTAATACGCAATGCGGAGGTTTCAGGAAGTTATCCGCATGAAAACCAAAGATAGGGCGTGTGCGACCACGTAGCCGCCGTCACGAAGGCGCTCGGGGATCCGTAATGTGGCGGGGACACAGAGCTGAGAGGTCCGCGCGTCCCGTCCGTTATCGAGGGAAAGATGGGCGTCGACGACGACGGAGGGATGCGCGCGCAGACAGGCCTGCTCGTTGTCATAGTCCTGGCGAGGATAATGAGAAAGACAGGTTAAGCCCAAGAGAATGGAAGCGCACCTTTAAATTGCTTCATCCTCGAGGAAGGATAAAAAGGCGTCAGAGAGGGACGTACAGTATGACGAGCGGTCGAAGCGTTTGCGCACCCCGACAGCACTCTCCACCCCAATCCAGCACCGAACTCGTTCCTCGAGCGGCTTTGACCAGATACATATAGACGCCCCACCTATTGTGGGCGCCTAAGATGTCCGAGTACGAAGCACTCGTGGGCGCAAGTAGCGCGCGCAAAGGACGACTGTGACAGTGAAGGCCTCCGTGCATACACACGCGGCGCGCGGAGCGTATGAAGGCGGGAGTGGTCGGGAACTCGACAAGCGAGCATTGACACCGACGCGAGGTACTCGCCGGCACAGCACACATCGTGGAGCCCGACGCTCGCTGTACGACAAATCTGAGACGTCCGCATCGCAGGCGGTGAAGGGGTTCGAGGTGCTAGTCGAGTGGAGTGTGTGGGCGAGGGAGAATTGTAACGCCCGCGTCTCATCGACGAAGCAGGCGACGTGGCGGAACGACAACGTCAGGCCCAGCACGGATAAGCAGCCGACGCGGGGAACGGATTTGCAGGGGTAGCGGGTGGGAAATTCGGCGGCAAGTGAGATACTGGGGAGCCCGACGTCCGACACTGGGGAGGGAGACGTGCGCTCCTCGCGGCAGCAGATTCCGTCGTCCTCCAGAGCAGGAACCTCCACGCGCGGCAAACCAAGCGCGCGCATCCATCCACCATCCCTCACAGAGCAGCAAGCATTCCTGGATACGTGCGCCCAAATCCTCCTCTTAAGGTCGGCGCAAGATGAAGGAGCCGGGGATGCGTAACGTGTCGGGAGTCGTTATTGACGGACAAGTGGGTAGCGCGCTCGACGATGACGGAGGGATGCACACGTATGCATACCGGCGTGTCTCGACTCTCGATTATGGCCCCGAAACTCGCGTTGGACGAGGGCTCCTTCGGGAGCCACAAGCAGGCATCTTGCAGGACTGCTAAAAATGCGTAGGCCGACAATGAGCAAGAGAAATCAAGGCCAAGAGGACTGAGAGCGCACATACCTCTCTATCACTTTGGGCCCAGAACGTCGAAGACGGAGGTAGTACCAGGATGACGAGCGGTCGATACGCCCCTGCGCCCTTGGATCTACTCCCCGCACGCATACAGCATCGAAATCCCCCCCTTCGGACGCCGACCCGCTGTGGGCGCCCACAATCTCGACGACGAGAACGACCTTCAAGTCGGGACCAGCAGCGAGCGTAGAGCTAGGGCAACGACGGTGAGACGTCCGCCGCACACGTACCCGCCGCTGTAAAGCTCGCCCAAAGTGGGCTAACCCTAACCCTAGGCATCGCCCCACAGGAAAGAGGTGGTCGCCAAAGGTCTGCGGCCCCGCACACCGGGGAGGACCCAGACATGGAGGACGACCATCGGGACATGCGCGCGCAGGGGTACCCGCCGATCCGAAGGCATGTACGGCTGGGGGAAATTCGTTGTACGCTCGAGAGCAGGTGTGTGCTATGGTATAGGGAACGAAGCACTCGGCGGGCGGAAGGAGGGCGAAGCTTGAGTATTGTCGGAGGACGAGGGTGGAATGTGCGAGGACACGCACCCGCCGCAATGGAGGAGCCAACGATGTGCACATGCTGCTCTAGAAGTGGGAGGGGCGCGGGTGGAAATTGGGGTCGTAATTATATCGACAAGCAAGGACGCCCGCGTCGCCGAATCCGGGATCTCATTGGCGAAGTGGTCAATGCAACGCATAGCCGTGCTGTGTGTCAGGCACTTTGGCGGGGGAGTATGGTCGGAACGTTGGGCACCGGTCCCCTCGCAGGCTTCGGCTTCTCAGGCGCACCCCGTATCTCCTCCTTCGAGGCGAGCCCGACATGCCCTGACGTGTGTGTCCCGAGAGGATTGCACCACAAAGAAGGAAGTACCCATCCCGTCCCGATCCGCTCCCGCTCCCGCTCCCTCCCTCAAAATGCCGGTATTCGCTGTCGAATGTCGGGATCGTGTTGCCACGTAGAAGAATATCGCCGGCGTGAGTCTCTGCGCAGGAAAGGAGTCAGCGAGACTCAGTGAATGCAGATAGAATAAGAAAATCGGAGGTGGATGAGAGGGAATCAGGCAGGGAAACGCGAGTGCGATGCCCGGTACGAATTGAGATCCCGGATGCGAAGAAATTGGTTGGCCCGAAGAGTAGATGGATGCGGAGGTACGAGGACGAGGGTGAGGACGACACCTATTGTGCTTATTCCTCACCCGAGTCCACGATGCGCTTGCCTTACCCATCGAGTCCCCAAACACAAACGAAAAGGCAGAAAGCAAGCGTGCGTCGCACACACCTAGGTTATGTGTGGTTTGCATATTGAAAGTTGATTTTGACCAATGCAGTACGATCTCCCCGTTGACCGGGATGGGTTCTCTAGGAAGAAAGGTTAGCATGGCGAAGTGAAATTGATGAAGACAAGTAAATTGAGGACAGATGGATTACAGCGAGGTGGGGATTGGAATGCCTCCAGCGATGCACGCCGGCGGGGGTGATGACAATGTCATTGGAAGGAGTACGCCCAATACGAGGATGAGTCCATACAGTCCCAAGTGTGCGCATCCAGCTGATTGCTGCCCGCGGAACGAGAAACCCGCAAAACGTAGACTTACCATATTCTCGGTACTCCAGCGCCAAGGAGTGTTTTACCAGAGGAGTCAGCACATAGTTCCCGCAGAGTTCTTTCGGGCTTCGTCCTCAACTGGTACGTGCTCTTGACTCTTGAGAAACCATTCAATTTTATTCGGTGTGTTTTATAACTGGTGAACCGGTTCAAAGGCGAAACGGATGCGGTGGGCCGTGCGCGTGAGCTTGATGGCACGCAAAGGTCTGAATTAATCGCCTAGTTTGAGACTCTGAGACGGAAGTCGCAAAGCGTGACGGAGGTCGAAGAAGGAAGTGATGGGAATTCACGCTTAGGGTTAGGGTCAGCCTCTTGCATCGCGCGGTCACGCCAGCTCATCAGCAAACCCTGTTTTTTCCCCTAGTTGCCCATAGTTGCCATAGTTGGCCCCCGAACTACATAGAACTACATAGTTGAGGCTCAACTACATAGCACTATGTAGTTCGGGCCCAACTATGTACAACTACATAGTTCGGTGCCAAACTAGGTAGTTTGGGCCCAACTATGGAGAACTACATAGTTGAGCGCCAACTGCATAGTTCCATCTGAACTGCATAGAACTGTATAGTTGAGCCCCAACTATGTATTTGGGGCTTAGCCGCGCTTGGATGTGCTCCTACTACTAGTTAATTTGAAACTAATGGAATTCAGTAGTACTATGACAGAAATGCTATGAACGAGAAGGCAGCAACTCGCCGAACCCGCGTGGTAACTGTATCACCATAATCCGTTCGCGCGGCCGCCGCAAGTATATGGGACACTGTTCGGAAATCGGACGCAGTGCCGGACGGAGAATATAATCAGAGAGAGAGAGATAGAGAGAGAACGCCGGGAAGGGACGTACCATGGAAGCGAATAAGTGTGGGGGACCTGCGGTAAAAACATCAGACGCGGTACCGAATGCGAAAGAAGGGACTGGCCGTGAGGGCATTCCATGGAGACTTGCTCGACATGAGCACCATTGCGATCCCAAATAGCACGAACATGAAATTCGTCGTTGACGATGCCAAGCCCTTGCCAAGGCTGATTCGCGGTGTCGCGAAGGCGAGTCGTCGAAACAGTCGCCAAGTCCCCGCCCATGGAATAGGGCCGCCTTCAGCTGGCTCAGCAGGTAGCGCTCCCGTCGCCCTCGTGCTGCCCACCGACAAGCTTCGGGATTTGAAAGACACACCACGGGCATGGTTTTGACCAACGTCCCGCGGGATGGCTCGCTCCTTGACGCCACGACTTGCGTGCCCCGCGCCAGTGCGTTTCCGCGAGTATCTTGTGAGTTTTCAGGGTTTTCGGATTTTGACATGGTGGTACGAAGTAGATGGGCGTCAGTCGAGTCAGAGTCCAGCGCGATTAAAATCACACTGCGCATCACATCAGTCATGTGATCAAACCGAACCATCGCTTCTTTCTTCCTCCTTCCACTAACTCGCCGCCGCCGTTGTCAAGTCTCACCGGTGCACCTCGCGCGCCACTCACAACACCATTGCACGCTCAAGCTCAGACCCCAGTGCTCCCTTACACCTATCGACCGCGGGATTCCACCGGCATCGCGCCGACGCCACCCACGACACTCCCCGTCGACTCCAACGTGCGCCGCAACACACCGGCTACGTGAGTATTATTCCTCTTATTTCCATCTGCGCGCGTTCATCTGTCTTCCCGCTCAGTTGCGCGCAACACCTTCACGTCTAGAAAGAAACGGGGTCAGCGTTGCAGAAAAAACGGGAAAAGGTGTGTACGCTGGTAATAGAGCTCGTTGCGTTTTCTCAACACTTGTTCACCGCTGCCCTAACGTGTCCGCGGTCGCTGGACTACCAACCCCACCTCGCCGTTCAACGCCGTCCCCCACCGCCTCGTACCTCCTGACGTGATACGCATCCGCGCATGTCCAAGCTTGAAGCTGCTGTTGTGGAGACGCCACCGCGCGCGAGTCTAATGCGTCACACGATGTCCAACACGCGCGCGACAAGTACGCGGGACGTAGCAGCCGCTACCGACCCTTCAAGTCCTCAGACGTCTGCAACTCTCAAGTCTGAAGCTGTCCGCTTCCTTTGCCATCCATCGGCACCCTGGTACGTATTATAGATAATGTTATATGTAGTTTCATTCTGCAATATACACATATATTTGAACATTTGCTTGCGTGATTGGCCGTGCGTGCTAGGGCAACTCAACTATGGTTGAACTATAGGTAAACTATGGTTGAACTATGGTAAACTATGGTTGAACTATGTAGCACTACATAGTTGGGGGCCGAACTATGTAGAACCGGTGTTAAGAGCCAAGCCGCGGGGTAAGGGATAGTGGAACAGTCGGCCGGAGTCGTACAAGGTACTCCGGAATAACCGGGGTGCCGGAGAGTAAGCCGGAGTAACCGGAGTCGACAGAGAGGATCGGTGGAGCTGCTTGACACAACACCACTGAGGTGCAGGGTGAGCGTGTACTGCCAGGTATCGTCTAGAGGAAGAGAAAGGGTTTTGGGGGAAGAGAGGAGCGACTGGCACCACTCCGGAAGGGGGGAAGTGACGTTTATTAAACTACTGAAGAACAGGGAGTATGCTAGCTGATTAAATAGTGTAGGATCCTAATTTAGTGTAAAGGAGATAAGGAGTAACATGTGGAACGAGCATATGGTTGAAAGAATAGGAAGTCCATAAGCGGTAAGAGAAGTTCGACCTGTATCAGTATTGATCTTGGGAAATGAAACATGAGGTGATGAAATCTGCCATGAGGCGATGGAAGGCAAGAGGGAACATGTGGAGAGGTTGTTACCACTTGATACCAGCCACGACAGACCGCGAGAAGTCATTCCAATACTAATACCCAGTTTCCGGTTGGCTCCGGGTTTCCGGTTGACTCCGGAAACACCGGAGTGAACCGGAGTGCCCATAGAGAACCGGAGTGGTCTTGGGTGGCGAAGACCAATGTCCAGGGGTGTGGTTGCATGGATATAACAGTATCCCCCTCTTGGGTTTGGCTCCCATGCCAAACATTCCAACCGGAGTCGGAAATGGTTAGCAAGAGAAATCCAAAGGGATACCGGTATGGGTTAAAAACCAAGGCCGAATGATTTGAAAGTTGGGGAAATTCGTCAACGAATTTTTTGATGAAGATTTTGAAATTTTTTGTTGAGGACGGAAAAGTCCAAGCTGATCACGTGCCCGGCCCGTGCGCCGAGTCACGTTTTCGGTGCCGTAAGTTGACACGTCAACAACTCTTTTGCTTTCCTCCACCACCCGGAACCCTACCGCAACACCAGCAACATGTCCGCAACCAACAGCAACACGAACGGAGGTGCAGGGAGTGCAGGAGATGGTGCTGGGCAGGGAGCGGGGCGAAACGGTGGCGAAAACGTCGGAGGAGGCAAGGGGAAGGGTAAGGCGACCGCGCGCCAGATCCAGGACGACGAGGCGCAGGAGGCCGCTATGGAGCAGCAGCGGTTGAACGAGCGGAGGTCTGAGCTGCAGCGTCAGCTCAGAGCTCTGCTCCGGGCGCCGAGGGCGGAATCGCGGTCGGAGGCGGACGCGAGCGCACAACGTCTTCTTGTTATACGAGAAGAGCTTGATGCGCTCGGTCCCCACGTCAGCGTTGTGGATTTGGTGAAGTCGCTCACCAAACCCCGTCGTGACACTCCGGGACCCGTGGCGCAGCCGGACGACTCCAAGGTCGCTCCCGGTAGTGCTACGGGTGCAGAGGACGACGCAGACGACGAGGACGAGGGAGAGACGGAGAGGGAGGAGGATGAGAAGGAGAAGGAGGACGAGGGTGAGGCCCCGGATTCCGGTGACGACCGGAGTGCGGAGTCCGACCCCGACGACGGGATGGAGGCCAACGACACGGAGGTCGAATGGCCCAACCCCGACTACATTCGTTTCGAGGGTAATGAACGTACGCCTTTTATTTTCTGTTTTATTTTGATTTTTTCTGTTTGCTGAAAGTTATGAATTTTAGGGTGTGGCAATTGCCAAAACAAAGACCACGCGTGTCTCCGGTTGCGCGAAACCCGCAAGAAGACGTGCGCGTCTTGCCGTCGCAAACGAACCAAATGTTCGTTCAACCCACCCACCACCAGGATCAACAAGAGATCCGTTTCGCGTCAGGCCGGCCCCTCTCACCGAGCTTCCGGTGACTCCGGGCGTTCCAAACGTCCCGGAAGCTCGCGTTCGCAGCGGGGAACGAAGCGTCGCCACTCCGTCGCCGATTCCAGCGACGGAGACCGGAAACCGTTCTTCAAGACGGGATTCCGGGGTGACGGCTTCACCGGACTGGAATCCAAGTGGTACACCGGCACCAAGTCCCGTCCGGCCAAGAAACCCCGGACCACCTCACGCGTCCCAACCCCCTCCACCTCCAAGCGTCCCTTCGACAACCTGGTCCGCCAGTTCTACGATTTCGTGGATGAACTGGAGGAGCAGATCGAAGGTCTGGAGGAGGAGAACGAGTCCCTCAACAGCGAGCTCGCTGTTGAGCAGACTAAAGTCTTGAGGCTCCACGAGGGGTATGAGAAGGCGAAGAGGTTGATGGAAGAGGCTCAGGATGCGGAGCAGAGCGTGGAGAAGGAGCTGCGGGATAGCCAGGATGTGATCGCCCAACTCCGGAGTGAGTTGGAGATTTACCAGAAGCAGGTAAATCTTCCGTTGCACACATTCCGCAACGTTTTGCTGACTCCGGAACCGGAGTTCGACTTCGGTTCGCTGGCTCCCCGAACGCAGGAGTCCAATTCCCCATCGCCCCTTCCTAACGACGACCACCCCGTCGACGAAGACGTCGACATGGATCTCGGCTCGCCTGTCGACTCCGGCCCGGTAATGGAAATCGGAGCCGGAGGGCGAACGCGCGAGTCGTCGGTATCGGAGGACGCAACGATGCCGCCTCAGCTGGAAGATGCTGATTGGGATGGTGGTTCTCTGGCCCAGCGCGGGACGCCGCGCTTGGGTCGAGAAATTACCCCGGCACTTGGCCAGATCGCGACCAACCGGAGCTCTGGCTCCCCCACCCCGGTCCCCGGAACTCCAATTTTCTTCGAGAGTGTCGAAGACTTCGACCACCCGCACCGTCTACCGGCCGTTGAGGTTCTCCCGAAGGTAGAACCTATCGAGCCGGTTATTCCGAATACTCCGGCGACTTCCGGAGTGGAAACGACGGAGAACGAGGGGAGATGGTCGACAGAGGAGCGGGAGTTGATGGAGCGGGATGCAGCTGAGGAGCGGGAGATGGTTGGCGGTGTCGATAGCGCGGTCGAGGACGAGATCCCGTCGGATCTCAGAAACATCCTCGACTCCGCGATGGACGTCGACGTACCGGGGATGTTGGAGGCATCGGGAAGCGGGAGCGGAACGAGTGGGAGTGGTACGAGTGGGAGTGGAGGCCCGACGACCCAGGTTAAGGTCGAGCAACCAGAACATCCAGTTCCGGTTCCGGGCCCGTCCCGCCAATACCGCGTCGAGCGTTTGGAGGTTAGGCGGAAGCGAAAGGCAGGGGAAGAAGGTGAAGGTGATGTGGTGAAGAGATACGCGGAGATTATCGTGCTGAGCGACAGTGATTGAATATGTAAATTTTTTGTACTTGTATTTTTTGCTGATTTTCTTGGAGCCCATTGGGCTATAAAAATTGTAAATACACAATGATTCGTTTGAAACAAACCAGAGTGATGAGGAGTGAGGTCCGGACAAGACCAACCAGAGTTATTGACTCCGGTGTATACTCCGGATTCCGGACACTACCGGAATGCCCATAGGTGATCATGAATGAGCGTAGTGATCCCGGAATTGAAGGTGAAAGTAATGGATAGAAGTGAGGTAAGGGTTTTGAAGATGGTGACTTCGGAAAAGGTTTTCCTAGACGACCGTCCAGAGTTCCGGTCCCAGTAATGGTATCCGGAGTTCGGAGATCGAACAGGATTACGATCCCAATGTCAGCCAAGTAGAGGGAAGTATGCCAAGAATAGAGGTAGAGAGTGCGTGGCATGTGGATTAGGTCGATTGGTGATTCATGGAGGGAAATCTGCCAAGACCTTGTGGGAACTGCAATTGGAACTTGAACACCGATATGCTGATGAGACAGAGGATTCTCCGAATGTTGAATGCGCCAACTCCGGCTACTCGCTGGCCTCAACGAGAGGTCTCCGATATTCCGGAGTACGACCGGAGGTTGCTGGAGTAGAACGGTGAGTGGACTTAACACATTCCGGCATTCGGAATCAGGATTATGATCTTCCTGAGTTATGCTTGAGTGAATCCTTGAATCAGTCAACACTAGTCTTGACTTTCGGTGAACGATCCCTATGCGGGTGTCAGTTCGAAGCCTGCTTGTCACGAGCGTAAGACAGCAAGTTCCGGAAAGACAGGAACGACTCCAGTAATTCCTGCTTCAACGCTGAATTTCCAGACAGCGATTGGATTGTGCGAGGAATTTTTGATCCATGTGCGGAGTTTCATGGGCGTATCCCCCTCTTAGGGTAGACTTCCCACAGGCTACCGCGAATCGTTTGGGGTAGAGTCGAAATTTGGCGAGAAGCCAGGGATTTTGCCTTGAAGGCAAGAAATGCTCGGAGACAAGGAATTTATTCCGGTCGAAGAGCGCTTCTTCCAGATTTTCCCAAGTCTAGTGGTCGTACTGCGGCGTGCGAGTTTACCAAGCTGACGAGTGAGGTCACCGAGGTGACGCTCGGCTGGCCTTTCTCGATTTTAAAACACCTGCAGTAGTGGAGTTCCGGAGGTCCGAGCGACCGGAGAACGGAACACGACCACAGAGTCCAGCTCCGTTTTACTGGAGAAGGAGTGATGAGGTCCCTGACGTAGCTGCAACAGGGCGCTGCAAGCGGACACAGAGGTTTCCTCGGGGGGAAGCCGAAGTATTGATTTTGAGGCTTTTCCGGCGACCGGACAAGACGAGACGTGATTCCGGAGGTGCAAGCGTAAGTCGAGGTCGGAGGCACGTTGGAGGAAACACTGCGAAGTGTCCTCCGGTGAGCTCTTACCCGATATCTTGACGGAGCATAGGTTCCGGATCCGCGAGTCTGGCCGGAGTGCGGAAAAGAGAGTTCCATGCCAGGAACTAAGCGGGCTCGGTTGAGTACGTTTATTAGACGTCCCAGATGAGTGTTTTCCGCTTTCGTCCAAAGGTTTGAAACCCAACTATTGTCTCAGCCCCACAATACCAAGGCTGAAATGAACGAAGGGAGAAAAGAATAAAAGGAATGAGAATGCTGAACTGCGTCAAGCACCTCTAAGAAGCGATCCATGGCCTATAGGAACAAGGTGTCGAATTTGCCAAGAGATCGGAAGCATACAAGCTTCACAAAGGATTCCGGTAGCGGAGCGGAGCACTTTGCGTGCGCGTAGCTATACCGGAAAGGTGATCGAAGGGAAAGGCTCGAAGCCATGACCCATTTACGAAAACCATTTGGTGGCCATTTGGACACCTGATCAGACGTCGAGGCTCCGGAATTTTCCGGAGGGTCGAGTCCCGATCCAGAATTGTTCGAAAGAACGGGAATGGCGAGTAGCCAATGAAACCGTAGGCGCGGAGCCCGGAGGTTTCAGATATGGTGAAGGCGTCAGAACTGTCGGTGTCGGCGATAAACGCCGGTCCCTCATGGGAGCAACCGAAACAATATCCGGCATAATTGCCGGTCGTGTGCACACTAATAACCCCAAGGATTAAGGATTCGGATTGGTGGAAACCATCATCTTGCATTCAACGGAATGCGGTTGAGAGGTTTTCCGGTTCCGTTATCCAGAACGAAGAAGGAAATCAAGAACGTTGACGCGATTTCGGAGTACGAACAACACCAAAAGAGGAGACAGATGGACTGTCGATTAATGGAAAGAGTTGCCAAGGGAAAGCTTGTCCGGTGGGATTTTGCCGGAGATCTCGCATGCGAAGCCAAAACCAAGTGAATTCCAATATTTATATAGTTACAGCGATATAGGCTGTCGAGGAAATGTTCGTATGCGGGAGTTGAATCCCGAGGCAATCTCGGAGAGATATGATTGTTGAAATCGTAAAACTCGACTCCGGAGAGCGAGCGGTCGTAAATTTTGAGCGAATGTAAACGTGATGGATTGTGGTATAACTCCCCGGGAACGACGCAGACGTTCCGGGTGGAGTTTTCGAGTTCTGCATGGTCTTTTAGCTATCATTACCCGTGGAGCGTGATTCTCCGGTGCGCTGGCGCTTGTCGTGAACAACGCGCGTAATGTGCTGACACGTTCCGATGTGATGTCCACCACTGCCACAATACATGCACAAGCCTAGACGTCTCCGGCGTTCCGCTTCCTCCTTCCGGAGTTTGCCTTTGTTGTTCAGCAAACCGGCCGCCTCGGCAGAGCGCTTGCGCGAGGGATCGACCGCCTTCCTAGCATAGCCAGAGGAAGGACCGGCATCTCCAGAGCCCGATGCACCCGTCGTAGGACGAACAGGTGTTCCGGAGCTCGAGGAGATGTTGTAAACAGGGATGGAGGTTAGGGAAGGCATACCCGGAGAGATGTCCGAGAGAGCAGGAGATGCTTCGCGAGGACCGGAACCACCGCGATCAAGAAGATCGTTTCCGGAAGGCGTTCCGTGGTTGTCCTCGGAACCCGGAGACCCGCGTCCAGGGCCATGATCGCCCCAGAATTCGCGTGCGTTCCTCCGAGCGTCGGCGAGAGCTGCAGCAGGCTGTGTGGCCCAATACTTGGTATCCAGGCGTGTTAACATTGCCCGGAGCCCAGGATAGGTGCTAGGGTAGCAGACACATTCATCCAACTCCATACTCAAACGCAGCGGAAGCGCGTGGTGAAGAGCATGGCACTTCGCGGACTCGCTCCAACCGAGATGGTTGAGCAAGTCTTCGAATTCGCGAAGGAACGGCCCAATCTCCTCCGTGGAACCCATCCGGAGCAAGCGGAGTTGATCTTCCGCATTGCCGTACGAGTCCGGTCCATCAAAGATCTCCAAGAACTCCGAGATGAAGGCGGAAAAGTTCCCATGCCAAGTGAGGCTGGCAGAAACTGGACGCCCGTAGATAGTCGCGGCAATTCCCCGGAAACGAGTCAGTATAAAACTGATCTTATCGTCATCCGTCCGGTGCTCGCGGGGATGAGCAGCCAGATGTGCGTAGCACTGGGAAAGAAAGAGCATAACGTCCTCTTTCTTGCCGTCAAACAACATCGGATATTGGAGCTCCGAGTTTTCGGAGTCCGGAATCGGAGCAGGAGATAGCGCGGGAGATGGAGGATTGGCGGGAGAATTCTGGGCAGATGTGGGATAGTTGGATGGATAAGGAAGTTCGTGAGGAGGCATGTGCGACTCGTCAATGTCAGGGACGTACTCCTCCGGGAGCGCGGCAGGAGCCGGCGCTACAACCGGAGAAGGCGGATACTCGAGAATAAGATCTTGATCGAGTTCCTCCAACTGCTGAAGGGATTGCTGGAGATGTTGATCGTCAATCTCGACAGCTTCTTCAACAGCGTCCATGAACAAATAATCCGGAGACGACCCCGAACTGGGAGGCGTCGCGGATACCGGTGGAGAAGGAGTGCCGGGATACACCGCGATGTCGTCCTGAGGCGGTCCCACATGGAAGGTCCCCATGGGAATTGATGCCGCCGTCATGGGAAACAACCCACGATGCGTTACCGAAGCTTCACCGGATAGGGAAGTTTTAGTCGCAGCCTCGTGCTGGGGTGTCGGTGGAGTAGAAGAATCGTGCAACATAACGACGTATGAGGCAAGACTTCCCCGACTAGCAGAACGAGGGGATGGCCAAGAGCGCAAGAGGTAATTTGTTGACATGCTGATGCAGAACTACGAGACCTGAACAGGTGAGTAGTTTAATACTGTTAAGAGCCAAGCCGCGGGGTAAGGGATAGTGGAACAGTCGGCCGGAGTCGTACAAGGTACTCCGGAATAACCGGGGTGCCGGAGAGTAAGCCGGAGTAACCGGAGTCGACAGAGAGGATCGGCGGAGCTGCTTGACACAACACCACTGAGGTGCAGGGTGAGCGTGTACTGCCAGGTATCGTCTAGAGGAAGAGAAAGGGTTTTGGGGGAAGAGAGGAGCGACTGGCACCACTCCGGAAGGGGGGAAGTGACGTTTATTAAACTACTGAAGAACAGGGAGTATGCTAGCTGATTAAATAGTGTAGGATCCTAATTTAGTGTAAAGGAGATAAGGAGTAACATGTGGAACGAGCATATGGTTGAAAGAATAGGAAGTCCATAAGCGGTAAGAGAAGTTCGACCTGTATCAGTATTGATCTTGGGAAATGAAACATGAGGTGATGAAATCTGCCATGAGGCGATGGAAGGCAAGAGGGAACATGTGGAGAGGTTGTTACCACTTGATACCAGCCACGACAGACCGCGAGAAGTCATTCCAATACTAATACCCAGTTTCCGGTTGGCTCCGGGTTTCCGGTTGACTCCGGAAACACCGGAGTGAACCGGAGTGCCCATAGAGAACCGGAGTGGTCTTGGGTGGCGAAGACCAATGTCCAGGGGTGTGGTTGCATGGATATAACAACCGGCCAAACTATGTAGCTCTATGTAGATGGTACCCTTGCTATGGCAACTATGGTAACTATACTGACTATGTGAACTACCTAGCGCTACCTAGTTGGACCAGGTTTTGCTGATGCCCTTCGTTGTCGGTAGATATAAAGGTCGAGAATCATTTGCAAACTGCTGACCCTCGACTATAGAGTCTTTGCCACCATGCACCCTTGAGCCGGATCGCATTCGCGCGGCAAAATTAGACGCCGAAATTCTCGATCTCAAGCGCTCCCTCTCCACGCTGCAGGCTCAGAGGGAACTGGTCCAAGAACGGATCGATTCATACAAGTACCCCGTCTTGACCTTGCCAAACGAGATCGTAGCGGAGATCTTCGGCCACTGTTTGCCAAATTACCCAGAATGCCCTTTCGTCGACGCGGATGTTTCGCCGATTAATCTGACGCAGATCTGCCGGGACTGGCGAGATATAGCGCTGGCTACGCCCACGCTCTGGAGAGCAATGCAGTTATATTTGAATTTGGATTATCCCGTTGCGCGCCAGCTTCGCGACCTCGAGGTATGGCTCAGCAGATCCGGCTGCTGCCCAATGTCCGTTGACATCGTGATCGACGCGCGTCATGTCGAGTGCAACTTCTCCTCAGCTCATTGCGTGCGCTGGGAGGTCCTGACAGTCTTCCTTCCACCCTCCTGCCTTCCTATCACTGCAGCGGCGATGCCTCTGCTCCGCCAGCTCGATCTAACCATTCTCCAGTATAATCTACCCGTTTACGACCACACTGCCTTCTCCAATCTCACCCTCGCCGGCGAGATGCCTCTCCTGCGCTCAGTCATCTTGAATGCCTTTGCCGCAGACTCGGTCACTCTCCCATAGGCGCAGCTTACTTCTCTGGAGTTGCGCAGGGTGTATGCCTCCCAATGTACTCCAATCTTGCGGCAGACCTCCAACTTGGTCTCCTGCAAATTGGTTCTTCTCCCCGGCGGTGACAGCACATTGGGCAACACGACCCTTCCGTGTTTGAAGTCTTTGGTTCTCACAGACACGGAGCGTTTCGGCAACGGAGTGACCGGATATCTGGAGATGCTCATCGTTCCTGCCCTGCGCGAGCTCGATATCGTGGAAGTATTCCTCGAGTACACCCCTATTCATTCGCTTGCATCCTTCATATCGAAATGCGGGTGCCAACTGCAGAAGGTGACCATTGGCGGGCTGAGGAATGTCTCGAGCGATGCCTATCGCACTGCATTTCCCTCGATCGAGTTTGCCAGTGGGAAGTATGATTAACGCTTCTAATGTGTGTTCTTAAACCCCTTCTTCGCGGTTGCATTTCCACTCACATAGAGTATCCCACAGGAAATCTAAATGTTCCAGGCTGTGATTGTCCAATCGCCGTAATCTTGATCGACACCACCCAAGTACAAGTAGTCTAGAACAAAAATATGTATGCCGGACTGGACTGGCATCGCACTTGTTCGTGAATCAATCTTCAGCCACCATCCCTCATTTTCCCGGTCGAATTCACATGCAGACGCCACTGTTATCCTTTGGTTGGTTGTCAACAAGCACAAGATGAAATCATATTCCGGCAGATCGCCTCTCCCATTCACCACGCCCGATTTACATAAAATACATCCGGGGGTGGATTTGCGAGTTGGATTCAGATGATTACAACTTCATCCTTGGCGCAAAAAGGTTCAATTAAGCGAAGATCCGACACCCAGGGGTGAAATCATGTATCACGCCCGCACACCGTACGCCCCAATTCTAGCCTGCCGGAGTTCCGTGTTCGAACCGGGGCTGGACTTGAAAGTTAACATTTTCTTGTGCAGGATAAATACGGTACCAGAAAGACCCGGTGGCGAACCGAACAACGTACTTGACAAATGTTTGAGTTGGAACCGGCAATACCTTGTTCGAGCCGCAGAGAAACAACTTTGCACTCTGGTTGCAAGTTATGATAGTTCAGGTTAAAACCCTAGTATTTCAATGCTAACATCTTGCAAACGCTATTGCATATCCCGAGTACTAGTGCAGCGGATGTTCAAATCCTTGATTGCGTCCGAGTCGTAGTTCCTGAACGAAGCGAATTTAAAGATCCCACATGCCTCAAACAGACCTAGTGGTGAAATGAATCGCACCCGCTGTGACTTGACACTTCAATTCATCGCAAGCCCTGTTCGAACCAGGGCTGGTCATGTATTCTGAATCTCTATCATATTTTTTAACATCGTTATTACACTGCGTACTCAACTTGTGAGAAACACCTCTTGAAAGCCTAGTTTGCCAGTCAGACGGAAGCGCTGTTGATTCAGACGACCAAGCCGATACCGGAGCGGTCGGCACCCACATGCCGGCGCCATCCGGCAATCTAAATCAACCGTCGGCACAATCGGCCATCCGCAGTACTTAAATCTACGCGGCACGGCCGATCGCGACCGGTCGGCACCCTCTGATGTTGTGATCCACTGTTCCCCCCCTGACGCCCACCGGGTTCCAAGGGAGACCACTGGCAGCTAGTGGTCGCAGCGGAATCACTGTACTCAATTCAATTCAATTCAAAATTCAATTAGAGTGCGCGCGGGCCCCCTTAGCTTCCAGTGGGTTGTTTGAGGGGAAATCTCCGCCGTTTGTTACTACTCTTTCAAGTTCAATTTTCCGCCGCAGTTCACGCTTATCAAGTCACAAAGAGAACTATAGTGCAGGAAGAAAAGTGAATAACATCCCATTCCAGACTCTTCTCTCCACTGAAACACACTGATTTGCAGCGGTTTTCACCAGCTCCCGATGTTTGTCTGTTGACGAAGAGTCACTGGCTTAGCGATCGATTCCCCCCTCCCACAGGGTCGGAAGTATGGGTGCCGTTAGTTATTTAGTACGAGCAGATTGCGAACAGAGTATACCGTCGTTTGAATGTGCTATGCAAGTGTTAATATGTTACTCCGTCCACGCTATATCTTTTCTTTCAACGTGAACAAAATCAACTCACCAGGAACAGCTAATCCTTGGCTCTAATTGCAAGTCCTCAACGTATAAACAAGGCGAGGAGATGGGGACATCCCCAACTTAGAGCCTCATGAGTGAGGCCTCTTACAGGAAGGTGGAATTTCAATCGCGTCGAACGCAAAATGAATGCTACAAGTCTGGGCAGAGACAAGGAACCAGTCGTTAAAAAGGCACCTGAGATCCCAGGTCCCCGGATGGAATGGAGCCGCCGATTTGCATAAATTGCAATCACGGTTCCATAAACGAAATGCTCAATGAGGACTTGCTGAGTGAACGATATTAGTCAACAAGGTTGATTTATAGTGGTTCATTCCTCAAGATGGTACGCAGAGGTCAACCAAGAGTTTATGAGAGTACATTCTAGGATGAACCGATGGTCGCTGGAAGCCTGTGTTTTCATTGACTTTCGAATATAGTCGGGTGTATGGTTCAAATTCTGATGCTTTTCATTTTCGGCAAGACCTACGCTCTGAAGAGGCTCTGCTCAACCTTGGAATGTTGACAACATTAAATCTTGTGGATAAACTACCTAAACAACGTCTGAAAAGTCTACCAAGAAACGACTGGAAGTGTTTGGACAGGGTATTTGGGACGGTGCACGCGATTGAAGTGTGTGTCTAGGCAGCGTTGCCCCCGGCATCCCCACCATTACCTCCGATAGCTACGCCTCCATCTCCACCCGCATTATTCTTCCCGCCAGTCCCAACCGGGCCTTGGCCGTTGCCGCCACCCGCGCCGCCCCCACCACCGATCGCTACGCCGCCTTTGCCCCCATTGTTTCCGGTCCCTCCGATGTTCAGCCCACTATTAGCCGCATTGCCGCCCCCGAGGCCCCCGTTTCCGCCCTCCGCACCACCTCCGAGCCCTCCCACGTTCCCATTGCCGCCTATTGCGCTGGTCAGAAACTGAGTGTTTTCAGAGTGAAACTACAATACCGGCACCACTATGCGAGCCTACCCCGTTACCCTCCGCCGGCGCCTGCGAGACCGCCTTGCGAACCGCCACCTAGGACACACGGTCTGCATTTGTATCTAATTGACTTTGCGAACAAGATGGCATACCTGCGCCTCCGACATTGCCGGATCCGCCAAGGCTTAACAGCCCGCGCGCCGCCTCGGGAGTGGGCATGGCCGAAGCCTGGAGGACGAGGAACACGGAGAGGATGGTAGCAGTGGAAAGTGAGAAGCGCATTTTGACTTTTGAAGGAAAGCTGGGATGCTGAGGAATGTGGTTGAAGGCTCCTTACCTTTATACGATTCCGAGGAAGGTACACCCAAAATATTCCGCTTGGAATTGAATTCGAACAAGATTGTGTCGAGGAAAGGTACAGTGGCGAAGGCACAACCTGTCGTCGACTCGGACAAAAAGGAAATATTGGACTCCTTGCAACAAGCATCAAACCAAGAATGTTCAAACGATTTATGGGCGCTCGGCCGGAGATAGACACTACAACAACTGTACGTAGATGTGGCATGAAAGACCTTTCGGTTTTGACCATCTCAAGTCTAAGAGAACGGAGTTCAGCTTTCAGCCTGCAAGACGAGTAACAGTTTTCGAACCTCCAGTCGATTTAACAATTGGTTGTAGATCCGGAATAGGCCTAGTAAACAGTCGGATCTAAGCGAGAATTTCATTTTCTTCATGGGGCGCCGTGTGCCAACCCCACAAGACTGTCCGTTCGCAGGTAACAGCTAAATTTGCCGTCGATTCCTAGACAGCGGGGTTTAACCAACAGGAATTCGCACTTCAACCTACAAGTCTGCATGTCAACCGGTATTACTGTACTATTTCGACCATAGATTCAAGTCACGGGTCACAGCCCTTGGTGAATTGAACCTACTGTACTATTTCGCTCAATTCTCCGTGGCTGTGACCTGTGACACAAATTTTCGAACTTCAGTTTTCGAAAATCCGCTGGACCCACCGTGACCGGGGGAAAAATTCGAAAATGTCACCGAGACTGGCCTGTTGGCGTGGGGCTGAAACACTGCTGAAAACACACAATTCTGGCTTAATTTGCTAAGGTTGAACCAAAGGTTAAATCAGTTTTACTTACCGTTGCAAGACTAGCCCCGAAGGGCCGTAGACACCCAGAAAACCGGTAGCCTGCAGCAGCAATTTCCAGTTTGGCATTTGAGTGAGCGGTGCAATTTTTTTCAACCTCAAGGCATTGTGGGGGAGAAAATTGGATTTTTCAACTTGTTTTCGTCGATTTTGTGACTTCTTTTCAATGTTCGAAAATGCTCCCGGTGACCCGTGACAGGCTCGAAAATTTTCTGAAATTTTGAGGCCCGTGACGCGTGACTTACAAATTGAGCGAAATAGTACAGTATTTAATGAAGGTCACAGGTCACCAGGGAGCTTGAATTAGTGACCGTTTTGCTCTGCCTAAGGTGTGAAAATTCAAAAATTTCCTCAAATGTGAAAAAATCTCTCTCCCACCGTAAATCCTTGTAGAATTTTCTCCTCTTGCACATTTTCTGGTTCAGAATTGGCCCCTCACAATCCTACCGTGTGTCTATGGGCCGAATCTACACCAAGGTCAACATTTCATCAGTTGAATGCTTGAATGATAAAAATGGTGGTCACAGGTCCCGGCCCACCTTGAATTCTATGAAAGTTGAATCTAATGGGTCACAGGTCACAACGGCTGAATCTATGGTCGAAATAGTACAGTAGCCGCCAGGTGGAAACGCCGTCGCCTATCCTCTCCCGTACACTACCGTGTTCAATCTGGCGAATTTAAAATTTGAGATCACAGTCGCACCCTTCGAGATTCGAGTAATATCAATCGCAGAGGGAAACACTCGTAATTACGATACATCTCTGTTTGAATTACAGGATATAGCTCCTAGGTCAGGCCCAGTGGTGGGCGGGCG